>CM056829.1:257500-295000 GCA_029853015.1 Chelidonichthys spinosus | reverse complement strand
TCTGCTAACTGATCAAAACAATTCTTTACATTTAGGTCAAGAAAAAATGGTCGGATATGAAGCTGGCCACCAAGAAACGCTTTGCTGCGTTTAAACATCGCAGCATCAGGCAGACTGGAGGAGGCCAAACAGACTCCAGCCTGATCTTGACGGGGACGGAGGAAAAAATTGCCTCCTTAATTGGGTCGGAGTCGATCTGTGGCATAAGTGGTGGAGGTGACACAGAGATCCCTGCGGTCCCTGAAAACGCGCTCACGTCTGACACGCGCGTATTGTTCCTCCAAAATAAGCAAGTCTGCCATCATCAAGACTTGATAACTGTCAAAGCATCTGTTTAAATAGGGGAATGAATAAACATCTGACCAACCACAGTGGAACGATGATTATCTCAACAGGTGCTTTCATTTTTGTTCCAGTTCTGTCACACCCATCGGACAAAAACAAAAGCAATTACACATTTTTGCCTTTAGTTAATTTGCAAACACACATTTCTGCTTGTATTAATGATTCTTTCACATTTTAATGTGTAATAATTAGTTGTCATCTTAGGCTATTTATCCCATTGTTTAATTTTTTGAAAGTGGTATCAGTAAAAACATGGGCTTTAAAAGAAATGTTTTCGTTTTAATAATCCGTTTTGATCTGTTCTAAATATGTGACTGCTTATGCTTAATGACAGCTGAGGTTTGTTCATTATTTTACGCCAGATTTTGCTGTGCTGCACCGCAAATCCACAGACTCGAATTTGCGTACACGAGCTCAGACCTGACGTGAGATCTGATCGCAGCTTCCGATCACGTCCAAATTGATAAATGCCGAAGTTTGCGTGGAAATGGTCGTACGCACGGTTTTCGGTCGTACGTTCGTTTGATAAATGAGGCCCGGTGTGAGCATACTGGGAGTAATGCTGTATGGAAAGGAGAGACCCCCTATTACATATCCTATTGTGTTCCTTATTAAACCGGTCAATAATAAAGTGGAGGTATGCATACAATGCTAACCACTTAGAATAATAATTGTTGACGGATTCTATTTTGGCATTTTTACATCACAAATTCAAAATATAATGTTAAACAAACAGGAAGATTTGATTTGCTTATTATAGGTTTTGTCCATTTGATGGTGTATTTTTGGACATATTTTAATTTTTGGAAGAAGTTTGGGATCACATCATTTCGGGGACCCCGTGCAGTAACTCTGCGGACCCCTAGGGGAAGGCCCTGATGTAATGGAGGACACAAGCAGAAGAGCGACTCACTCGATGAAGTAGATCATGCCGGTCTCCGTGTAGGCCATCTCCCAACTCTTGGGCAGCGACTCCTGACTCTCGTCCGGCGGACTCCACACACGCATGTCCATGGCGGCAGCCGACTGGTTGTAGCTCGGCACCGTCTTCCTCCAGTCCGCCTTGTCCTTGTGATCTTTGGGCCGGCAGGGAGACAGGCAGGCGGGCATGGAGATGGAGAGGGGGAGGGGAAGGGGAGGGGAGTAGAGGTACGGGAGGTGGTAGAATGAGAAAGAGACAGGAGGTGAGAATGTGGCGCCATCGGAGCTCCTCTGGGCTCCTTGCATCTCTCCCCCTGATCTTCCTCTGAACACTGGAGTGGACGGCAACATCCAGGCGGGGGAGAGAGAGAGAGGGAGAGAGAGACTACACAGAGAGCACGGCAGCGATGGCCATAGGATTTGCATGTCAGCAGTGATGTAGTGGGAGCTGCCTCCCAGGCAGGGGCGAGAGCTGACCAACACTTCAACCCGGCAGCCAGCGCCACATCACAACTCTATTAGCGTCACGCAGGCTGCTGCTGCATGTGTGTGTGTTTGCCTAATCTTCATGTGTGTGTGTGTGTGTGTTATCTGCAGGTTCTCATCTGGCTGTGTGTGTGACCTAGCTTCATTTAATGCTCTGTCTGTGTGGCCGGGCTATTTGAAAGGCGGGGATGGAAAGTGACAGCTGTTGACTGGAAGAAGCCAAGAGCTTTTTCCTTTTTTGTGTGTGTGTGTTGAAATCGGGGGCTTCTTCTCTCTCGTCGTGGAAACCGTGGGGGTTTCTGCACCTATGAAGTCATTGACTGCGTGCAGACACTTGCTGGAGGCCAAAGCAGCTTTCAGGCCCTCGTAGAGATGCATGAACGGGCGTGTTGCAGATACGGGACACTAAAGAAAGGACACAATGATGGGCTGGTGTTGTGGTCCTCCTCTGCCCGGCTTTAGTGTACGACAGAGCCAACAATCCGTGCCAAACATCCACATTCTGCCAAGGATGTCATAAATTGCATTTTGAGATTAGACAACTGGTGAACTAGAGAATTGGGATGCGTCTTCTCTGTTGTTGGCTGGGCTCCAGGCTGCCGCCGTTTCCGCCACAGAGATGATGGCCGCCTGACAACGTCCCTGTCTGGCTGTTGGATCTGAGATGAGCAGTTCCACGCTGACTCTGCGGTTTATAATACTTCCTTCTCCCTTCCCTCGGCTTCAGGTACTTTCCTGCAGATTCCCCCCGTTTGCATCACTGTGTGAGCTCGTCATCATTTCCATGATTGCAGATGGGTTTGGGTTCACATGCACCATTTGTGCTTGTGATTATAGCAATGACAGGAGAATGGCGGGAACGGTTTATTTCCCTCCCATTGTTGGACAGTTTTTCTGCAGTCCTTGCAGTTGCACTACTCTATAGTCTGTTTTCAGGCATTTCCCCCTTTATATTTATATTTAACATTGAATTGTAGTGAAGATACAAAAATCCTCCACCAAGCACTTTTGGCCCTGGAGAGACAACGAGGGGAATCATTTGGATGCTTATTATGCAACATGTTGGCACACGGCTCCGACTGTTTTGTTTCCTAACTACTTCCACGCTGAGCACCAGTTCACCGTTAGCTGAAACATGGTCTGATGCTGAGCCCTGGGCCACGTGAGGATATCCAAGCAAGAACAAAGTCCATCCCTCCAACGGGGGGATTGCTTGTATTGATCTGGTCCAGACTGCGTCTTGCCTTTGCAGTGCTGTGAGTTAGTGCTGACCTTGCATGCAGAGCAGCTAATCCTCACAATGTTTGTTCGGACAAAGGAATGATAAGGAGGAAAGAAAGAAAAAGAAGGCCCTGCTGTTTTCCATAATGAGAATAACATAATGAAAAGAATTACTTGAGACAACAAACAAAGTAATGGGGTTTAAATCTGGCAGAAAGTGGGAGGAAGCACAGCTGCATGACGACGAGCTGGAAGAACCGGCTTTCTTACCGGCCAGGCCATTGACCAGGGGAGTCCTCTCCTCTTCCTCTTCCTCCTCCGGCGCCGTGCTGTCCTTCCTGTCCATCTTACTGACGGAGGTCGTGCGTTTCCGCTGGACCTCCGTGTCGAACTCCTCATCGAACAGAACCTGGTCCACCAGGTCCGGCTGCACAGGGCTGGGCTCTGCAGGGGGCTTCGGGGTCCCATAGTAGTTTCCTGGAGGGAACAAAATATGAATATGTTTTAAAAAGCGTGCAGCAGACTCATACTAATCTCAACCACTACTTTGCTTGTAATCCTAAATTCATGCTCTAACCCCTCAACGACCCCCTGCTGGCTTCCCACATGTGAAAAAGCAGACATTTTTGTCGTATTCGACTGTATTTTTATGTACTGCTTTACATTTCCAGACCAAAGCCAACAATAAAAGATAAAAGCCTGGACTGCTGTATTGTAATATCGGCTGCCTCATCCCCGGGGGAACTGTGACTGCGACGTTTACACCAAGGTAGCTTCTCCAGCACTCCATCCAGCGTGCCTTTGCTGTCGTGATTGTGCCCTGAGGCGGCAAACAGCCACAGAGCGTCCTCGCTCTTTCCCTCGCCTGGAACGGGGTGACCCACTTTACCATTCACCACCTTCTCTTCCTGCAAGCTAGCGAGTTATGAGAGAAATGGTGGAACCTTCAAAGCACCAGAGGGGAGAAAACAAATAGTGGTTTTCTGTGAAAACCCCACGCGTCCGTGAAGACCGAGCTGCGTCTGATTGTTTTGTGTTGTTAACATCGGGGACCAAGAGAGAAAGTGGAACCAGAAAGAGAATATAGAAATATATATTACATAATATTTACCATTTATATAATTCATTCAATTCAATGTTAATATGCATTACTGTTTATTGTATACTGTCCTCATACTTGGACATATACTGTATGTTGTTAACATTGTTTTACCGAAACTTTCATGCCAATAAAGCTTCTTTGAATTGAGAGAGAGAGAGAACGAGGGACAGAGAGAGAGAACAAGGGAGACAGAGAAAGAGAGAGGGGGGGGGGATTTCTGACTGGTAGAAATGTTGTGACGCTGGCATTTTGGGTCTACACAAAGCAAAGTCTTTCACAATCTTGTTTTTTAAAACCCATTCTCTCTTTTACATAAATATTTTCCAAAAGCTTATTAAACTCATTCCATCCAAGTAACACGTTAACAAATACGTTTTAATTGATCCATCCACCTGTTCTGTTGAAATGTGTGAATATTAATATCTGTACCTTATCAAAAAAGCATGAAACCTCTCACTTGCTTGGTAATTAATATGATGCTCACTGACTGGAATGCAAAGTGTCGGAGTTCAATCCGGAGTGGTAATTTGTTCTGTGCACTCTGGGGCTCAGAGGAGGGGGGGGGGGGGGGATCCTGCTGTAATTACGCCGTGCTAATGAGCTGCAGGCAGTGATGAGGATGTAAGACTTAATTCACAGTTTGTTTGAATCCGACGCAGCTCCTCATTTCATTCATTCAAGTGTGGAGTTGGTGTTTGGTGTTTGGTTTGTCCCTTCTGGGCTTCTGTAGAAATGTGGCTGATGGATAGAAACGTGGTGGATGGATAGAAACGTGGCGGACAGATAGAAACGTGGCGGACAGATAGAAACGTGGTGGATGGATAGAAACGTGGCAGACGTATAGAAACATAGCAGACGTATAGAAACGTGGTGGATGGATAGAAACATGGCAGACGTATAGAAACATAGCAGACGTATAGAAACGTGGTGGATGGATAGAAACGTGGCAGACGTATAGAAACATAGCAGACGTATAGAAACATAGCAGACGTATAGAAACGTGGTGGATAGATAGAAATGTGGCGGATGGATAGAAACATGGCAGACGTATAGAAACATGGTGGATGGATAGAAACATGGCAGACGTATAGAAACATAGCAGACGTATAGAAACGTGGTGGATGGATAGAAACGTGGTGGATGGATAGAAACATGACAGACGTATAGAAACATAGCAGACGTATAGAAACGTGGTGGATGGATAGAAACATGGCAGACGTATAGAAACATAGCAGACGTATAGAAACGTGGTGGATGGATAGAAACATGGCAGACGTATAGAAACATAGCAGACGTATAGAAACATAGCAGACGTATAGAAACGTGGTGGATGGATAGAAATGTGGCGGATGGATAGAAACATGGCAGACGTATAGAAACATGGTGGATGGATAGAAACATGGCAGACGTATAGAAACATAGCAGACGTATAGAAACGTGGTGGATGGATAGAAACATAGCAGACGTATAGAAACGTGGTGGATGGATAGAAACGTGGTGGATGGATAGAAACATGGCAGACGTATAGAAACATAGCAGACGTATAGAAACGTGGTGGATGGATAGAAACGTGGCAGACGTATAGAAACATAGCAGACATACAGAAACGTGGTGGATGGATAGAATGTGGTGGATGGATAGAATGTGGTGGATGGACAGAAACGTGGTGGACGGATAGAAACGTGGTGGATGGATAGAAACGTGGTGGATGGATAGAAATGTGGTGGATGGATAGAAATGTGGCGGACGGATAGAAAAGTGGTGGACGGATAGAAAAGTGGTGGATGGATAGAAACGTGGCAGATGGATAGAAACGTGGCGGATGGATAGAAATGTGGCAGATGAATAGAAACGTGGCGGATGGATAGAAACGTGGTGGATGGATAGAAACGTGGTGGACGGATAGAAACGTGGTGGATGGATAGAAACGTGGTGGATGGATAGAAACGTGGTGGATGGATAGAAATGTGGCGGACGGATAGAAACGTGGTGGATGGATAGAAACATAGCAGACGTACAGAAACGTGGTGGATGGATAGAAACGTGGTGGATGGACAGAAACGTGGTGGACGGATAGAAACGTGGTGGACGGATAGAAAAGTGGTGGACGGATAGAAAAGTGGTGGATGGATAGAAACGTGGCAGATGGATAGAAACGTGGCGGATGGATAGAAATGTGGCAGATGAATAGAAACGTGGCGGATGGATAGAAACGTGGTGGATGGATAGAAACGTGGTGGACGGATAGAAACGTGGTGGATGGATAGAAACGTGGTGGATGGATAGAAACGTGGTGGATGGATAGAAATGTGGCGGACGGATAGAAACGTGGTGGATGGATAGAAACATAGCAGACGTACAGAAACGTGGTGGATGGATAGAAACGTGGTGGATGGACAGAAACGTGGTGGACGGATAGAAACGTGGTGGATGGATAGAAACGTGGTGGATGGATAGAAATGTGGCGGACGGATAGAAAAGTGGTGGATAGATAGAAACGTGGCAGATGGATAGAAACGTGGTGGATGGATAGAAATGTGGCAGATGGATAGAAACGTGGCGGATGGATAGAAATGTGGTGGATGGATAGAAACGTGGTGGACGGATAGAAATGTGGTGGATGGATAGAAATGTGGTGGATGGATAGAAACGTGGTGGATGGATAGAAACGTGGTGGATGGATAGAAATGTGGTGGATGGATAGAAATGTGGTGGATGGATAGAAAAGTGGTGGATGGATAGAAACGTGGCAGATGGATAGAAACGTGGCGGATGGATAGAAATGTGGCAGATGAATAGAAACGTGGCGGATGGATAGAAACGTGGTGGATGGATAGAAACGTGGTGGACGGATAGAAACATAGCAGACATACAGAAACGTGGTGGATGGATAGAATGTGGTGGATGGATAGAATGTGGTGGATGGACAGAAACGTGGTGGACGGATAGAAACGTGGTGGATGGATAGAAACGTGGTGGATGGATAGAAATGTGGTGGATGGATAGAAATGTGGCGGACGGATAGAAAAGTGGTGGACGGATAGAAAAGTGGTGGATGGATAGAAACGTGGCAGATGGATAGAAACGTGGCGGATGGATAGAAATGTGGCAGATGAATAGAAACGTGGCGGATGGATAGAAACGTGGTGGATGGATAGAAACGTGGTGGACGGATAGAAACGTGGTGGATGGATAGAAACGTGGTGGATGGATAGAAACGTGGTGGATGGATAGAAATGTGGCGGACGGATAGAAACGTGGTGGATGGATAGAAACATAGCAGACGTACAGAAACGTGGTGGATGGATAGAAACGTGGTGGATGGACAGAAACGTGGTGGACGGATAGAAACGTGGTGGACGGATAGAAAAGTGGTGGACGGATAGAAAAGTGGTGGATGGATAGAAACGTGGCAGATGGATAGAAACGTGGTGGATGGATAGAAATGTGGCAGATGAATAGAAACGTGGCGGATGGATAGAAACGTGGTGGATGGATAGAAACGTGGTGGACGGATAGAAACGTGGTGGATGGATAGAAACGTGGTGGATGGATAGAAACGTGGTGGATGGATAGAAATGTGGCGGACGGATAGAAACGTGGTGGATGGATAGAAACATAGCAGACGTACAGAAACGTGGTGGATGGATAGAAACGTGGTGGATGGACAGAAACGTGGTGGACGGATAGAAACGTGGTGGATGGATAGAAACGTGGTGGATGGATAGAAATGTGGCGGACGGATAGAAAAGTGGTGGATAGATAGAAACGTGGCAGATGGATAGAAACGTGGTGGATGGATAGAAATGTGGCAGATGGATAGAAACGTGGCGGATGGATAGAAATGTGGTGGATGGATAGAAACGTGGTGGATGGATAGAAATGTGGTGGATGGATAGAAATGTGGTGGATGGATAGAAACGTGGTGGATGGATAGAAACGTGGTGGATGGATAGAAATGTGGTGGATGGATAGAAATGTGGTGGATGGATAGAAACGTGGTGGATGGATAGAAACGTGGTGGATGGATAGAAATGTGGTGGATGGATAGAAATGTGGTGGATGGATAGAAACGTGGCGGACGTATAGAAACGTGGTGGATGGATAGAAACGTGGCAGACGTATAGAAACATAGCAGACGTATAGAAACGTGGTGGATGGATAGAAACGTGGTGGATGGATAGAAACGTGGCGGATGGATAGAAACGCTGCATTCTAAGGTGAGGAAACACCGTTCTTCTTGTAGGTGATTATACTGTCTAGTAAAAACTCAGAATACAAGTGTAAACGTCTCCTTTAACATTTAAACTGTAAAATTATAAAAACATGACACACGCTCTACTTATTTGAGTTCATTCAAGCAGAAAGAAGTGGTGATGAATTCACCTTGAGAGAAAAGAAATGTCTTGATGAAAGTGTCAAGACTGACTGCGAACCAACAGATCATTGTTGCGAGCGTCAGAGAGAAAA
This sequence comes from Chelidonichthys spinosus, assembly GCA_029853015.1. NCBI lineage: Eukaryota > Metazoa > Chordata > Actinopteri > Perciformes > Triglidae > Chelidonichthys > Chelidonichthys spinosus. The sequence goes on along the minus strand of CM056829.1, from coordinate 286,455 downwards.
TGGAAGAAATCGGGCCAGCACGAGGACCTTGCTCACTACCACCTCCTCCTCTCTGACTTTACCTCAACTGTTTCGGCAGCTAAATCTGCCTTCTACCTGGCAAAGATCAACTCTTCTGCCTCCAACCCCAGGAAACTCTTCTCCGTGTTCTCCTCCCTCCTCACCCCTCCTACCCCTCCGCCCCCTTCCTTCCTTACTGCCGATGACTTTGCTACTTACTTTACCAAGAAAGTAAATGACATCAGCTCCTCATTCACGCCTATTCCCTCCCAGAAGACATCTCCCCCAACTCTCAACTCAGATGGTCTTACCAGCTTTAGCCCCCTCACCTCTGAAGACGTTCACGCACTTGTTACATCTAACCGCGCCACCACCTGCTCCCTTGACCCGATTCCCTCCTCTCTTCTCCAAGACATCTCACACGACATCTTGCCATTCCTCACCACCCTGATCAACTCCTCCCTCACCTCAGGTGTCATTCCAGCGGATTTTAAGACAGCTACTGTGAAACCTCTCCTTAAAAAACCCACCCTAGACGCTACTGACATTCAAAGCTACAGACCTGTATCTCTTCTTTCATTCCTCTCTAAAACCTTGGAACGTGCCGCCTACAACCAACTGTCATCCTATCTCTCGCTGAACAACCTCCTAGACCCTAATCAATCAGGATTCAGGACTGCTCACTCCACTGAGACGGCCCTCCTCACAGTGACCTCGTCCCACTCCTCCGTTCTCGTTCTCCTCGACCTATCTGCTGCGTTCGACACAGTCAACCACCAAATCCTCCTCTCCACTCTGGCTGAACTTGGCATAACTCTGCTCTCGCCTGGTTTACATCATACCTGACAAACCGCACCTTCCAGGTCACATGGAATGGCTCTATGTCCAAACCCTGCTCTCTGGACACGGGTGTCCCTCAAGGCTCAGTATTAGGACCGCTTCCGTTCTCACTATACACCAGATCACTCGGTTCTGTTATCACATCGCATGGATTCTCCTACCATTGCTACGCAGATGACACCCAGCTGTTCCTCTCTTTTCCCCCGACCTCTGACACCCACATTGCAACTCGCTGTCTGGCTGACATCTCTGTCTGGACAACTGCACATCACCTCAAGCTTAACCTGAACAAAACAGAACTCCTCTTCATCCCAGGGAAAGACTGCCCTCGCATGGACCTGTCGGTCACTGTCGAGGGCATCACAGTATTACCTTCCTCAACTGCGAGGAACCTGGGTGTAATCCTCGATGACCAACTATCCTGCACCCCCAACATCACTGCTGTGGCCCGATCCTGCAGATTTGCCCTCTACAACATCCGCAGGATTCGGACCCTCCTCACAAAGGACGCAACGCAACTCTTGGTCCAAGCACTGGTCATCTCCCATGCCCCGAAGCGAGCACTTCGCTCCTCTACTTCAGCTGGCCGGCTGGTACCACCATCGCTGAAATCAAACAAATGTCGCTCAGCAAAGTCCAGACTCTTCTCTGTTCTGGTCCTCAGTGGTAGAACGAACTCCCGACCAATGTCAGGACAGCTGAGTCATTTGCCATTTTCCGAAAAAGGCTCAAGACTCACCTGTTCAGACTTCACCTCGACTAGCATGCCCCCCCCCCCCCCCCCCCCCCAAAAAAAAAAAACCTTACCTATAGCACTCTGATCTTAGCACTGTTGCTCTTGAAGTACTACTTTACTCAGATGAGGACCTAACACTTGTTCTATTTTTGGCTCTTACTTTATCGGCAATGATACGTTGTGGTTTCTTTGTTTCCTTCTTTTGACAAATGTACTTATTGTAAGTCGCTTTGGACAAAAGCGTCTGCTAAATGACCTAAATGTAAATGTAAATGTAATGACGTACTGCTGTCTTTCAAACAGATTGGAAGATTTGTGGTTCAAAATGAGCAATTTTGTCATTTCCTGGCCACTGTTCGACCGGCAGACGAGATAAAAAGCAGTTTGACCACTTCATTATCTAAATTCAATGGAGATGTAACTGCCATCATGATAGCTCATCTGGGGGAGGCGGAGGCTGCCACTGAGCTTCACCCTCATGACTGATGAGCAAAATGACGCGTCCGAGGTCCTGATGTGTAATTTCCATCCTCATTACCTAACGCCCAAAGTCCCCATTATGAGGACGACGACCTTCCCTGTTGGGATGGCAGGAGACATATTCTAAATATCATTTTAATCGGACGTTTGGTTGCCCTCGTGGCGGATTACATCACAACAAACACCTCCAATCTTTCACCTTTACTACTGCCTCAGATTGTGGCTTCATGTGGGGAAAAAGGGTCTGGGAGCCACAATGCTCCCATGCTGTTGATGCTGGCGCCTAAACATGCTGTGTGTTATATACATATCATCATATATCATTAAGTTCATACATGTGTAACCTGTGATACATGAGATAAAAAGACTGGCTGTAAAATTAAACATTTCTGGTCATCAACAGCTGATGTATTTTAATCTTGTTTAGTCACGCTGTGGCAGAAATGACAAGTCGCTGTTGTGTTTAAGGTAACATCAGCAGAAACTGTGAGTGTGTGAGAGTGTGTGTGTGTGTGAGAGAGTGTGTGTGTGTGTGAGAGAGTGTGTGTGTGAGGGCTGATCAATTCGTCATGATGGTATTAAAGCTCTTTCTTGTTGAGCGGTGGGTGGACGGCGTAACACGAAACATCATTTACATTGAACGGCGTGGGCCAACGCTCGCTTGGCATCGCCGCTGGATTACAAAGTCAAAGTGTTTGCTGCCCGTTAGATGCAGTTTCATGTAAAAACAGCATGTTTCCTATGGAACAGCTGAAACGTGCACGCCTAAGGCCATGTGTGTGTGTGTGTGTGTGAACGTCATCTGTTCTAGTCAGCAGCTGCTGCCGTATCTCATCTCCAACCCGTGAGAATGTGAATTAAATGAGAGTACAACTGTAACTCTCCAAATCTCACAAGCAGTCACAGCCTTTTTAACGTGAAACGCTTCTTTTCCAAACAGACGGGAATCGAAGACTCCCTGATGTCCTGGAAGTCCTGGAAAAAAACCCTCTCCTCCAGGGTTCTAATATTGAGGCTCAGCCTCTTTGAACCGGCCAGCCAAAGTCACGGACCTCATTAATCATGGAGGATCCGCTCTCTGGGGCCCCGGCTGCAGGGCCGGGCCCCGGCTGCAGGGTCGCACCGCTGCCTGCCGGTGCCCCGGGCGGGTGAAGCCCATCTTCCAGCTTTGGCAGAGCTCCGGCCCTGCTTTGCATGCAAGTCCACACTCTGCCGACCTCGCCGACCCCGAATCCCTCTACTCCTGTGTGTGTGTGTGTGTGTGTGTGAGTGTGTGTGTCTGTGTGTGTGTGTCTGTGTGTGTGTGTGTGTGTGTGAGTGTGTGTGTCTGTGTGTGTGTGAGTGTCTGTGTGTGTGTGAGTGTGTGTGTCTGTGTGTGTGTGTGTGTGTGTCTGTGTGTGTGTGTGTCTGTGAGTGTGTGAGTGTCTGTGTGTGTGTGAGTGTGTGTGTCTGTGAGTGTGTGTGTGTCTGTGTGTGTGTGTGTGTGTCTGTGTGTGTGTGAGTGTGTGTGTCTGTGAGTGTGTGTGTGTGTCTGTCTGTGTGTGTGTGTGTGTGTGTGTGTGTCTGTCTGTGTGTGTCTGTCTGTGTGTGTGTGTGTGTGTATCTGTGAGTGTGTGTGTGTTTGTGAGTGTGTGTGTGTGTCTGTGAGTGTGTGTCTGTGTCTGTGAGTGTGTGTGTGAGTGTGTGTGTGTGTCTGTGTGTGTCTATGAGTTTGTGTGTGTGTGTGTGTCTGTCTGTGTGTGTGTGTGTGTCTGTGAGTGTGTGTGTGTGTGTCTGTGTGTGTGTGTGTGTGAGTGTGTGTGTCTGTGAGTGTGTGTGTGTGTGTGTGTGTGTCTGTGTGTGTGTGTGTGTGAGTGTGTCTGTCTGTGTCTGTGTGTGTGTGTGTGTGTCTGTCTGTGTGTCTGTGTGTGTGTGTGTGTGTGTGAGTGTCTGTGTGTGTGTGTGTGTGTCTGTCTGTGTGTCTGTGTGTGTGTGTGTCTGTCTGTGTGTCTGTGTGTGTGTGTGTGTGTGTGTCTGTCTGTGTGTGTGTGTGTGTGTGTGTGTGTGTGTGTGTGTGTCTGTGTGTGTGTGTGTGTGAGTGTGTCTGTCTGTGTCTGTGTGTGTGTGTGTGTCTGTCTGTGTGTCTGTGTGTGTGTGTGTGTGTGTGTGTGTGTCTGTCTGTGTGTCTGTGTGTGTGTGTGTGTGTGTCTGTCTGTGTGTGTGTGTGTGTGTGTGTGTCTGTCTGTGTGTGTGTGTGTGTGTGTGTGTGTGTGTGTGTCTGTCTGTGTGTGTGTGTGTGTGTGTGTGTGTGTGTGTGTGTGTGAGTGTGTCTGTGAGTGTGTGTGTATGTGTGTGTGTCTGTGTGTGTGTGTCTGTGTGTGTGTACAGCTTCACTATTACCTCTCATCTGTTCTAGTTTACGTTCGTCTCCTCAGCCGGTAGAATATAAATGATTCATCCTCCCTATCTTTCCTTCCTTCCTTTTTCCTTATTCAGCTGTTCCTCCATCCTAATCTCTCTTCATGCCTCCATCTTTAGTGCATCTGCTTTTTTATTTTTCTCCTGTTATTTGACCCGGACGTGCGTAACAACCACCACGCTAATCTGACTCCGGTGACATCAGCAGAGTGGAGGTGCTTCTTAATCCGTCAAGCATTCCTACGAGTGGGCAGCTGTTCTAAGAACCTCCCTCCTCCGTGACTTCTGGCCTGTTGTTCTGTCTCCATGTAATCCACGCAGCTCCTCCTCAGCACAAAGGCAAAACCAGGGCCACGATGAAAACATACACGTGATTGTGGCGGGCAAAATGCTAGTTTCATCTTCATCCAATGACTGTCACCGTCTGTAGAACTCTTTATATAAGCCTGAATGCTTCATTCATTGATTCTCCTCAACCTCCCATCAAGTTAGCGATCCCCCATGGCAGCCTTGTAAATGCAGACAATCCAGGTGTGCAGTGTGTTCCACTACTGCTGGATAGTCGCTGCTCCTCTGGAACTAGAAACCAAGCCCACGCCAGAGTGGAATATTCAGATTACATAAACGTTGGCAGCATCAGCATGAATAATGGGGAACAATAAATGGCAGGAGTCAACAGTCTTCCTCTGTTGTTAACTTCGACAGTTTCAACAGGGGGGGTTTAGCTCAGGTGGTAGAGCAGCATGAATAATGGGAAACAATAAATGGCAGGAGTCAACAGTCTTCCTCTGTTGTTAACTTCGACAGTTTCAACAGGGGGGGTTTAGCTCAGGTGGTAGAGCGGGTTGGCTGGTAACCGCAAGATTGCCGGTTCGATCCCCGGCTCCTCCTAGCTGAGTTCCTGGTGTCCCTGAGCAAGACACCTCACCCTAATTGCTCCTGATGAGCTGGCTGTCGCCCTGCGTGGTTGACTCCGCCGTCGGTGTGTATGAATGTGTGTATGAATGGGTGAATGTGTGTATGAATGGGTGAATGCCAGTCATTGCTGTAAAGCGCTTTGGACAAAAGCGCTATATAAATGAGGCCATTTACCATTTAAACAGAGGGAGACACCTGCTTTCCTTGAGTTCCCCCCGCCGTCTGCATCATGAATGATTCATGACCCCCCCCCCCCTTCCCTGTGAGGGCTAGCTAACTCACATCCATGCACACTCTGGCAGCCAATCTAACTGTTGAAAAACCAGCATCGCTCCCACCGACACTTTCCTCACGCTGCAAAGGGACAAACTTGCTTTTGCCGTTTCAACTTCTCCATCCGTCGACTTTGCTGCTCAGACCTGGAGTGATGTCATCAGCCTACAGATTTAGATTATTCCCCTTTTATGCTTGTTTGTAAGGATTTTTCTAAAATGACCTTCTACCGGTGAGCGACGTGACAGCCGATCTGTGAAAGCCTCAGGTATCGGTTACAGATTAACCACGGACACATCATCCCGCCCAGCAAGACGCTTCCATTTGCCACATATTCAGTGAGTCGTAAGTAAGGTACATGTGTGTAGGGGGGAGAGAGAGAGAGAGAGACATGGATAATGACTGACTGCAAGAAGAAAGTACAGAGGGATGAAGTGTGGTTTTCCCAGGCAACCTTTACACTCAAAGTTTAGCTCAGTTCACATTTTGTCCCACAAGAGGAAAAAGATTTTTGGTAGCATGGAAACAATAAAATACAACAGAACAACAGGAGACAAGAAAATATTATAGCAACAACCCAAAATATAGTAGCAAATAAACTAAATAATGTGGAGATAAAAGAAAGTGCTCCAAGAGGCAGTTTGTGGTATCGTTAAAAGCCCTTTCACACAGAGTGCCGATAGAGCCCAAAAAGTTGCATCAGAATGTATAAAAACTGATTCTGTGGGTTCTTATGAAAGCTGAATTTGGGGGTGGGGGAGAAAATATTCTAGACTTGCAGGAATAAATGTTTGAGCAATGAAATGCTGCTTCATTCAAAATGTTGTGGTCGTTGGGCATAATAATCAGCCACGTGCTGTGTGTTGCATGGAATGTATTTTCATCTGTTTTGGGGATAAATGTCCAAAAATATTTGCAGAAATGTCCAGTCCTATTAGTTCATGCATCATGTAGTTACCGACAGAACCTCAGAGCTTTAAGGAGGAAAGCCATTGTGCCTCATTGATGAAAATGGTGCACATCAAGGCGGATAATTCACACTGGAACCGGAGTGCATTTGTCATGCAGATTTTCCATTTTACACCACATTTTCCCATCGTGAGAAACGGCTTCATATATCTAGCGTGTTTGCTGCATGTGGAATTCAATCGAAATGAGATTCTTTTACGCCTCAAATCTGTGATTTAAGGGAAATGATGTCAGATTAATTAAACGTGTAATCCAGACGGTTTTTATTTCATATTCTCCAGCCAAAAGAAGCTTGCTTTAAGGCACTTTTACCCCCTACAGTATTACTGGGTGTAGTAACAGAACTGTAATCAATGACTCGCCACGGGGGAACCATTCATCATGTGGTAAATACCTCCCCTCCCTCTGTTAATCTGTGTTTGTGTGTGAACAGTGTATCAGTTTATCACGCTTTTACATCTGTGGAGGCTCGGAGGTCAAAAGTCTGGCCATCAATAATTAACTTCTGTTAATCTGAACGTTCAATGCACATGCGGTTGTGTTCCATCAAGCAGGGAAAGGCAGAGCGGATCCATGACTCGATGGCCGGTCCGTTGGTTCAGGGTCGTTGGTTCAGGGTCGGAGGGCCCGTCTCCCAGGGGCCGGGGAGCGCCTACGTGGAAGGGCCGGGGGGGATCACTTGGGAATATATTATCTCAGGCTTGTTCACGCTGATGACTTGGGCGATGCGTTGATTTCGGTGATCAGCACATTCACCAGAGAACTTACAGCCGGAGCCCCTGTGGGGATTCATCCTCAGCCGTGACCCCACGATGGACCGGGGACCAGGTCCTGGAGAGATTAGTTACTGTTTCTCTGGTTAAACTGAATTCTTTTAAAGGTCCAAACAAGCAGCACCTGAAAAACCCAACTCTAGTGCGCTTTGTTTGTTTCAGTAAAACTTACTGACCACAAATAAATGATGAGGAACTCAACTAGCGTTAATTCCTGCTGTGATCTCTAAGAGCAGATAACATTTGGTAACCATGGTGACATGTATGTGCAACACTGTGTGAGTGACCTTCCCGATGCATCAGTCCGTGAAAGGAGTTGTGTTGCATTTGTTTTGGCAGGATCCATCCATCCATCCATCCATCCATCCATCCATCGTCTACCGCATATCCTGTATTCAGGGTCGCGGGGGGGCTGGAGCCGATCCCAGCTATCATTGGGCAAAGGCAGGCTACACCCTGGACAGGTCGATTAACAAGTATCCATCCTTCCAGAACATTATGATAAGCCTCTTTCTTTTCCGTCTTGTTGCAACCTCATTATTCCTGACGTGAGGTCGGGGTTTGCAGACTTGACTATTAATGCTTTGAATTCTTGGAGAGCCTTTTGCAAAAACAGAAATTTACACATAAAAGTAAAAAGTAAAGTTACCCATGAGTCCATGGGGCATACACAGCATGTTTACTTCTACTGGTCCGCTTTGGGCAGATTTCAGGGTTTTGCCAAGAAACACAGTCTGAATCAAAATCACACCAAGATGGCTGCAGCTGATGTGGAACCTTGTGTTTGAAGCCACTAGCATGTTTTTATTGAAAGTACTGGAAGGTATATTTTGCCCTATATCCAATAGGATTTGGCAAAATTGCAATATCATCTCAGCACGGTGCCACACTCATTCTATTGTTCTTCAAAATAAACTGCACACACACACATCCTCATCTATCATGTTGTGAGTGTGTGTATGCGTTGCTTTGGGACGTACCATCGTAGGTGCCGCTCTCTAGCAGCAGTCCGCCTTCTTCCAGGTCGCGGAACTCCCCCACACTGATGAAGTTGTAGTCCACTCCGGGAACTTCCCCCTCTCTCGGCTGCCGGGTGGTACCTGCCAGCAATAACACAGTTTAATACAGACATCCATACCAGCTGGGGGGGTAAGCTACATTTACATTTAGGTCATTTAGCAGACGCTTTTGTCCAAAGCGACTTACGATAAGTACATTTGACAAAAGAAGGAAACAAAGAAACCACAACGTATCATTGCTGATAAAGAAGAGCTAAAAGATAGAACAAGTGTTAGATCCTCATCTGAGTAAAGTAGTAGCTGTTCAGCAAAGTCGAGGTGAAGTCTGAAGTCTTGAGCCTAGAGATGAAGCTAGAGATGTGACTGGAGCCCAAAAGCAGCACTCGGGGTGAATCTAGATCATGAAAAGTCAACAGAGCTACAGATTCATAATCAAACGTGTGCAACAAAGACAGAAACCATCCTCCAAACAGCAGCACGCTGTCGGAGTACAGAGTTAACTGACAGTCCTCACGGGATTTTAATTGCACATTTTCCAAAGTGGTCTCTGTGTTTGAGAGTTTGTAACTTGTCCATGAATGGATGAAATCTAACTTAGTTCACCGTCAACCTTCTGCATAGTTTGTTGAATAATCACGCTGCCTTTGTCCTCGACATCCCGTTGTTGGGGACCTAACCGTTAGGACTACACAATGCGGCCTACAAAAGCCTACACATGCGGCCAGGACAAAGGAACAAAGGAGATTAAAAACTACACCGCCATTTTAGTTTCACTTCTCACCCAGGCGAGAAATGTGACGTCACAACAGGTACCCCCAGGTGGTCCCTGGGGAGCTTTATAAACCGAAGCCGCCTAGAGAACGCTCTTACTCTCTTACTTTCTTACACCAGCTTACGCTCCTACCCATCGCAACACCACGTTGCCACGGGAGCCGACCCGTCCACCAACAGGAGGTGGACACGGCCCCGCAGCCACCGCTGCAACAAGAGGAACCAAGCCGGGTCCTGCCGTCCAGCTACCAGACGCTGTCTGAACTAAGCTGACTTAATCGCCAAGCCGCGATTATATCGCCGTCCGTGGAAGAAAGAAACACGGACTGTTTTCTTTATTCGAGTTTGATCAACGAGAGGAAACCCGCTCCGCTCTCGCCTGGACTAAGCCGACTCGCCACGTTTCCCGCTGACGCCGGGACACGAATTACCGTCGCGAACGCCAGGACGGATTCGCAACCTACGCAACGACACCAGTAAGAGGCTATCAGTCTGGGCAGAGACATAAGTGATAGTGTAGGACATGCTTGTAATTCTTGTTAATGTGTTTTACGTTCTGATCGCGGGCCGCCGAGTCCGTTCGTTCATGTGCTGCTGTATTTGAATACTGATCGTGGACCCACGCAGCTGGGTTGGTTTCTGTAACAGTGTTTTCGACTAACCTCTGCCATATTCGCGAGCTCAGAAAACCTCCACTATCAGTTAAAAGACTGGTCTCGCGGAATAAACGGCAGTTCATTCACGCGAGCCCGTGTGATAGCGGCACGCTTTCTGTCCCTCAGAAATATCGCGCGCGCATTCCTCCCCTCTCTTTGTTTGTGTCCCGCTAACACACACACATCCTCCGCCAGCTGTTTCCAGCTGCGGACATTAAGGACATAGCTCCACCTCTCTCTCTCTCGCTACTCCATCTAACGACAGTGGCTCCGCCCCTGAACGCCGTGAGGAATAGCTCCATCTGGTGGTCGCGCCCGACCATATCTCTCCCTCTCTCCCTCTATACACACACACACACACACACACACACACGCACACGCACACGCACACACACACACACACACACACTCCACGTAGCTTAGTTTTGTGTATTTAGGTAGTTCGGTAATAAGGCTTTGTTAATTGCAGTGTTATTGATTGTGATCATTATTACTGATTTTAATAAATCTTATTATATTATAACTAGCGGTCTCTTGTGCTTGTTGTGTATATGTCACTGGATAACAGCAGGTTGTGAAGGCTAGTGCTTGAATTTCACGCCGTTTTAATTGTTTGATTGTTTTTATACTTCTATGCCAATGATCACGATCCTTGGCATTTGAGTATAAAACCTTTATATTGAGACTGAATACAGTTTTAGGTTATCTTTTCCCTGATCCCAGGGTGGTGCCCCATTTATTCATGATTATATCATGATAATATATTAAATATAATTATTAATATCGATAATCATATTGACATTAATAATTAACTGTTGATAACCAAATCTGCTCCTGCTACATCCCCAACACCGTGCACAGCTCGGTTTCCGTGGCAACATAGTGGAAAATAACAATCAAACATAAATGCATAATGTCGACTTGGCAGTGGAAAAAAAAAATCTTGTTTACGCCAGTCATTGTGGGGGATGCTGCTATTTGCACTAAAGCAAAGAATAAGTCTGTGAACGCCCCAAAGCATCTTCATCGTCGGAGTCCTGTCCAATAACAGTTAAAAGGGTTACAGCCTCGCCACCTGTTTCCAACGCCAGGGAAGATTTGTTCACGTTCATAAACTCGACTCCACAAGGTCACGGGAGTAAAGCCACTGACATGTTTTACAGGGTATCGCCTCCTTCACGCCGGTGGTCCAGGTCGAGCCTCTTTTCCAAATACTTCTTCACCTAAAACACTAAAGTAAAGCTCTATGTCGCATTAAAGGTTGAGTAGGTGATTTCATTCAGATGCGTTCAAAGTCAAAGTTTCTGTGGTTTTTCCAAATGACCTACTCTACCTTTAAATCCCTGATCTACAAGCCAGATCCGGTAAATAAAGCATCACGTTTTGCCTCGTTGATGTGCCGTCATCAGGGAGGCATCAGAAACATATTGTTATGAACGTGATTTTACGCCGCCTAACATGATGACTCCACTTACCGCCATCTTAGATGTATGCTGACTGGCACAAGGTGATATAACTCAATAGGTACCTATCCATATTCTTTATTTTTCCTCTCTGTGTCAACATCCATCCTGACTGTGTCATCATCATCATCATCATCATCACCATCATCCCAAACAGGTAGTCTGGTGCAGAGGCAATCTGGTTTCTGTCAACAGAGCGTTTGGAGGAGGCCAGGGGCAAAAGCCACAAAAAAGGAGGAAATATGTCTTTGTTTTTGGGAGGAAATGTGGTTATTTTGCTTTTTTATTATTGTTTGTTGGGCTGGCTCACCTGATTCTCAAATCAGTTGGATCCTGTTATAGCAGTTCTAATTGGAATAAGACCATGATGTGCCTGTGTAATTGTTCGCTTTATCATCTCGAGTGCTCCTGTGATATTAAGAGGTGATGTGATAATAAAGGACTTAAAATGGAGGCTGGTGGATGCGATCACAGCATCTACAGTCTCCTCACCAGGACGGCTGTGAGGAGCCAAACCATCATAAGACTGGAAACTGGAACTCTATTAATCTGAAAAAGAGCTCCGAGAATGAAAGAGCCGTTTTAAGTGTGCGTCCTCATAAGGCCTCTTTGAAGAGATGAAAGAATCGAGACTAAATGGAAAACAGTGTGGTCGTCATCACCGGGGCTTCACAACATTACACAGCTCCCCGGTGTTGTGTGTGAACTCTGGTTAGTGCGTTTCCATCCCAGCAGGTCCAACGCCCACTCGCCGGGGCGCCACAGGCCACGTGACAAGCGTTTCCCACCGAGATGCTAATTACAGCCGATCAACAGAAAAGAGGGAAAACGAAACAAAGAGAGAGAAAACAATGGAAAGTCACACTGGAAGGCAGCAGATGTAGAAGAACGAGATGGACCGTTGGATGTGGCCTGCAGTTCAATGGAAACACAAGAAAACACAATACTGGCTCCAAGGACTCCTGCAGCCTTTTTGGGGCACATATCCAATTAAGACCATCATTTCTTTAGCCGTTAGTCAAATGATAAAGTGTACAAATAGTTTACAGTACATAACTTTCTGATATGCGTCCATCAGATGTATATAAAAATCGAATAATGTAACTAAAACAAAATTAATCTCCCGTCTGTGTTTACAAGTCACTTTCTATGGAGCCCGTGTCTTTAATGCCTTATAACCTGTTAATAGCAATGTATAATGCAGACAGGAAGTTAAACACAAGTCCTTGTTGCTCAAAGGCGTGATGTCAAGGAGCCGACGCCGTTTTCACATCCAAACATGATGAGCCATCTGAATCATGACAAGGTTAATGGTGCATCGCTAACGTTCGTTAGTGGAGGAACTCACTAACGAACTCTTTGTGAAGACTCAACTCTGATTAATACTCCAGAGTGCTGCTGCTTCACAAAACATTATTTTATCATTTCTCCTTCAACATGAAGCGATGACATCACATTATGTCTGCTTTGATAAAAGGGTGTTTAATTAAACGCAAAAAGCATCATCAAGGATCGGGATCGTTTCCATTCATTCCCTTCAGGCCTGCATTTATAATTCATAGGTCGCTGGGGGTTAATGCCATCTTTATTTGAAACAGTGGAGGGAAACTTCATCTGATGCGAGTCACATTTTACTCTACTCTGCAGCAGGAAGATTCCATGATGAGCTACATCAATGCAGAGCTGGATTCTGTCTTTTGTCTCAGAGGCTTACAAACTTAAAAGGAAGCCTCTTTAATCTTTAAAAGAATCTACTGCTACAACTGAAATCTTAGGGCATTATTTTTTTTTTTACATTTTGACTCTCCTTTTTCATTTTATTTATATTTTGATCTGGCAATGAAAGTCACTGTCGCTGATTTCTGGCCGTGACGGATTTTAATGAGCAGGGATTCTAAGAAGAATGAAAAAGAGCCGGTTGATGGAGGTGTTGAGGGTCAGGATTTAGCCAGATCTCGAAGGATTCTGTGGCGCCTTGGACCTCCTGGCACCGTCTTGAGCTCCTGCCCTCTCTTGTGGGAAGAAAGAAGTGACACTTAAGGAAGCCTCGCTGTGTGCAGCGAGAAGAAGGCAGCAGTCACGCTCCTCCGGCTGAGATGCCATCCGGGCGGCTGTAATGAGCACAGGCATCATGCTGTAGTGGCTATTTAGGCTCCTTGTGTGGTCACTGTGGCTCAGTGTGCTGTGAGGAGCCACTGGCACCGGCCGGCCTGAGCAGAGAGGACAAGGCACATATGCTGAGCTACTGGAGCTAGACTGCAGCGTCTTGCCTGGGAAATGCAGGCCACTCCTTGTTTTAGATCAGGCAATGCTCGGATATGAGAAGAATCGTATTGAGACGTAAGGCTGCACCTTAAATCCAAATCCATCCATCCTGGTTCTTTATTGTATTCTAAGCGGAGCATCGGAGAAAAAAAACAAAGGCAAAGAAGTTTCCAGCACTCTTTGACACCTGATTTTTTTCCTGACTATAATCAGACTGAAAGTAAATGTCTCACTTAATTCATAACTTCATATGTTCAGTCTTGAGACTCATTAAATGAAACACAAAGACCAATAAAGAATTCCTTTCTGCTCGACTCCTATAAAGTGTCTTTTGGTTGAAGGTCCTCGCTGCTTTGACAAATTACGTTGAGATTAGGAGTTTTTGTGGGTTGACGTTGAGGCTGAAAGGAGAAAATTAAGTTCATCTTTTTTCCATGTCGTCCATATCTATAATGCATTCTAAACATACTTATAATTGTTAGAATCTGCTTTTATGTTACTAAAATTATAGTAATAAGCACAAATTAATATTCCTAATGCTAATAACAATAACACAAGACGTAACTTAGCATTTTATGACTCATGAGGTCAAATATAATTCTTCATAATTGCAAGAATCATGGTGTCATTCCTTTAACTGTAATACATTATAATATTTTCATAATCCATCATAATCACTGCATTTTTTAATAATAAAAAATAAACAAGAATCTGGCTTTGATTTCTATCAGATGCCACATCCTAGTATCTTTTTACGCTTGCATCATAATATTGTAAGACAGCCCTTATGCTGCCACAGAAAACAACTTTACAAGCATTTGAGTGCTACTCACATGGAATGGTGCGCAGGTACAGGTTGTCCCTGATCACCTGCTGGAGCTTGTGGTCCAGGGAGCCCTTCTGAAACTGCAGGCTGAGGTAGTGACGCAGATCAGTGTTCAACACCTTACCTGGAGGAAAGGAAGAGACGTCGCAGCGTTAAATGACGTGGCAGGGCCGTCCACACGTTTGCAATTTAACACAGAGTTCTCAAGTTAACAAGCCAACGACAACGTGACGTATCGACAGGATCCCTTTACAGGAAGCAATATGTTTCACCTCGACAGGCATTGTGATTAAACAGTGTGCTCTTTTACAGGGGAACAGGGTGAGGGAACAGGGAGAGGAAGACTTACATTTGACCTCATAGAAAAGGTAGTCAGGGCCTCATACAACATGGTGTAGCAGCGTAATGTGCCTCGTCAAATAGTTCAAGGTTCCCGTGCTGCGGTTGAAAAAACGGATGCCTACACCCTGCAATGTGGTAACGTTTCCACACATTTCTCTGACGTAAGTGTTGAAGATCCCGGAGATCTTCTGCAGATCGGAAAATGTTGGCAAAGTCAAAGCAGCGCAGCTGTCGGGGCTGCAAGCTCTGCACACTGCGAGGAGCGTCGGTGGGTAAGACGATATATAGAACTCCTAGCAAGCACACAGATTATTAAAACATGTCATGACTTCCCCGAGACTCGTTCTGCTGTCGGCTGGCCTGCTGATGAATATTTTAGCGCTCCGCACTGTTCGGAGTCGGCGTGCCAGACGCCGCACACAAAAAGCCGTGCTTTGATTTCACTATGAAACATTTCTCAACTATCTGTTCACCGATATACACACACAACACAAATGTGCCCTAAGAAAGGGAATAATGCATAATCATACTGCATACTAACAAAGACAAATAGTCCGACGGTGAAACAAAAAGAACATTTTAAAGTGGAGGAACGTCCTACGCATTGCTCTATAAGAGTCCTGCTCTGGAACTTGAACGGTATTACGATGTTCAGCAGGAAGTACTGAAGGATGGACTCGCCGTCGGGGAATAAAAGGCTTAGCGCTTACCAAAATCAAAAAATTATTTAAATAAAATAAAGTTATGCATCCCCGCCAATCAGCTTTGTGCACAAACACATTTAGGAAAAGGAGACTCAGCAGTGTTATGGAGCCAGGTTGAAGAGGTCGCCTCTTCCTCCCTTCACATCCGTCAAAAGCGATGCAGGAAACAGTTCAACTCGGAGAGTTTTTTGCTTACGGGGGTGTCGAGAACAACTCAACAGTTTGGCTCTGCGGGCGCAATAACACCAGCTAATAATTCAAGCAATTATGGAATTCCAAAAAGCTTTTTTCAAGTGTGCCTGCTGCTCTACTTAAGTTGAAACAGTCCAGTAAACCATGCCGAGGTGAGAGAGAGGCTTGGCTCTTCATTATAGAACTCTTTAGACTTTTTTACTGGCACAATGAATGCGAGGAATTTAGGTCAAGGAAACAAAAGCCGGGTCTGGCTGCTGCTGCACTTTCTGCAACTGGAAAAGCCACAAGCCTGCGGTCCCTGTTCCCAGAAGCTATGAGACATGAACAAACCCCCAAAACACACTCACATAACAGCATACATCCCGCTGCCTCCCCAGGTCAGGCCTGGTCCCATGTTTCAGGAGAGGGGGGGTCAGGCCTGGTCCCATGTTTCAGGAGATGTGAGGGGTCGGGGGTCAGGCTTGGTCCCATGTTTCAGGAGATGGGGGGTCAGGCCTGGTCCCATGTTTCAGGAGAGGGGGGGTCAGGCCTGTTCCCATGTTTCAGGAGAGGGGGGGTCAGGCCTGTTGCGATGTTTCAGGAGAGGGGGGGGGGCAGTCCTGTTCCCATGTTTCAGGAGATATGAGGGGCGGGGGTCAGGCCTGGTCCCATGTTTCAGGAGATGGGGGGGGGGGTCAGGCCTGTTCCCATGTTTCAGGAGATATGAGGGGGCGGGGGTCAGGCCTGGTCCCATGTTTCAGGAGATATGAGGGGGCGGGGATCAGGCCTGGTCCCATGTTTCAGGAGATGGGGGGGGTCAGTCCTGTTCCCATGTTTCAGGAGATATGAGGGCCGGGGGTCAGGCCTGGTCCCATGTTTCAGGAGATATGAGGGCCGGGGGTCAGGCCTGGTCCCATGTTTCAGGAGATGGGGGGGGGGTCAGGCCTGTTCCCATGTTTCAGGAGAGGGGGGGGGGGTCAGTCCTGTTCCCATGTTTCAGGAGATATGAGGGGGCGGGGGTCAGGCCTGGTCCCATGTTTCAGGAGAGGGGGGGGGGGGGTCAGGCCTGTTCCCATGTTTCAGGAGATATGAGCGGGCGGGGGTCAGGCCTGGTCCCATGTTTCAGGAGATATGAGGGGGCGGGGGTCAGGCCTGGTCCCATGTTTCAGGAGATATGAGGGGGCGGGGGTCAGGCCTGGTCCCATGTTTCAGGAGATATGAGGGGGCGGGGGTCAGGCCTGGTCCCATGTTTCAGGAGATATGAGGGGGCGGGGGTCAGGCCTTGTCCCATGTTAAAGAAGAAGGGGGGGGGGGGTCAGGCCTGTTCCCATGTTTCAGGATATATGAGGGGGCGGGGGTCAGGCCTGGTCCCATGTTTCAGGAGATGGGGGGTCAGGCCTGTTCCCATGTTAAAGAAGAAGGGGGGGGAGGGTCAGGCCTGTTCCCATGTTTCAGGAGATGTGAGGGGGCGGGGGTCAGGCCTGGTCCTATGTTTCAGGAGATGGGGGGGTCAGGCCTGTTCCCATGTTTCAGGATATGGGGGGTCAGACCTGGTCCTATGTTTCAGGATATGGGGGGTCAGGCCTGGTCCTATGTTTCAGGAGATGGGGGGGTCAGGCCTGTTCCCATGTTTCAGGATATGGGGGGTCAGACCTGGTCCCATGTTTCAGGATATGGGGGGGTCAGACCTGGTCCCATGTTTCAGGATATGGGGGGGTCAGGCCTGTTCCCATGTTTCAGGAGATGGGGGGTCAGGCCTGGTCCCATGTTTCAGGAGATGGGGGGTCAGGCCTGTTCCCATGTTTCAGGAGAGGGGGGGGTTTGGCCTGTTCCCATGTTAAAGAAGAAGGGGGGGGGGGTCAGGCCTGTTTCCATGTTTCAGGAGATATGAGGGGGCGGGGGTCAGGCCTGGTCTCATGTTTCAGGAGATGGGGGGGGGGGGTCAGGCCTGTTCCCATGTTAAAGAAGAAGGGGGGGTCAGGCCTGGTCCCATGTTTCAGGAGATATGAGGGGGGGGTCAGGCCTGGTCCCATGTTTCAGGAGATGGGGGGGGGGTCAGGCCTGTTCCCATGTTAAAGAAGAAGGGGGGGGGGGTCAGGCCTGTTTCCATGTTTCAGGAGATATGAGGGGGCGGGGGTCAGGCCTGGTCTCATGTTTCAGGAGATGGGGGGGGGGGGGGTCAGGCCTGTTCCCATGTTAAAGAAGAAGGGGGGGTCAGGCCTGGTCCCATGTTTCAGGAGATATGAGGGGGGGGTCAGGCCTGGTCCCATGTTTCAGGAGATGGGGGGTCAGGCCTGGTCCCATGTTTCAGGAGATGGGGGGTCAGGCCTGTTCCCATGTTTCAGGAGCGGGGGGGGTTTGGCCTGTTCCCATGTTAAAGAAGAAGGGGGGGGGGTCAGGCCTGTTTCCATGTTTCAGGAGATATGAGGGGGCGGGGGTCAGGCCTGGTCTCATGTTTCAGGAGATGGGGGGGGGGGGGGGGGGGTCAGGCCTGTTCCCATGTTAAAGAAGAAGGGGGGGTCAGGCCTGGTCCCATGTTTCAGGAGATATGAGGGGGGGGTCAGGCCTGGTCCCATGTTTCAGGAGATGGGGGGGGTCAGGCCTGTTCCCATGTTAAAGAAGAAGGGGGGGACAGGCCTGGTCCCATGTTTCAGGAGATATGAGGGGGGGGGGGGGGGTCAGGCCTGGTCCCATGTTTCAGGAGATGGGGGGGGTCAGGCCTGCTTCCATCCTTTTTCACACGCTGCCTCAGAAAAAAGACCAGCGTGGACAATGGACGGCGCTAATTGTTTCCACAGGATTCCTGCAACTACCGGGTTAATAAAATCAATCTCTTTCTCTCTCTCTCTCACTCACACACTCACACACACACACACACACACACACGTAATCACCACCCCTCGCCCAAAGCAAACTCCCACTCGAGTGCTTCAAACAGGGTAGTCTTTGTGGCCCGCCTGTCAGGTTGTGTTAGCGTGCTGCATCATATCTGCAGACACACTGGAGAGAGAGAGAGAGAGAGAGAGAGAGAGGGAGAGGGAGGGAGGGAGGGGGGTCAGTAACTATCAGCTTCCGCTAGCTTACAAGGCAGTGCATCACCGGCCTGCCAGGCTGGTAGTATGAGGCATGCGGGACACAATGGGAGCCTTTGTCCATTGTTATCTGGCTATTAGACACTCTCATATGGGGTGAGTGTGTGTGTGGGGGGGGGGGGGGTTCGGCTGGTTCAAGGCTGGCAAATCATTAAAAACAGAGGGAGTGAGGGAGAGTGGGAGATGTTTGCAGAGGAGTGAGGATGATAGAATCCCCACCAGCCTCCTCACCCCATGTTCCAGATCACTCTCTGAATCGCTATCAGACCTTCCTCGCATCTCCGGCGTCAGCCGTTTAACCTTTTGCGTTTTCTCTCATTACACAAGCCTGTCATGTGTGCATCTTCCTGTCGCTGGCTCCACCTGTCTGCCTGTCTGCCTGTCTGCCTGTCGACAGCCGTCAGTCTGGATGAAAGGTAAATAGAACCCAAGCTCCAGCTTCGCTCAAAAGATGCTATTAGTTTTCAGCAGTTATACATGCGTGTAAAAGGAGAAGGCTTACTTGGGTCAATAATAGAAGATCTAAGTGAGAATATAAGTAAGTGAAACTATATTCTATGGACGTACTAACAAAGCCCCCACATTCTATCTCTATATCACACGTATGTCCAAAAAAAAAGCACATGCTGCTGCCCATCATCCCCAGTCCCCCGGGAACCTTAGATTCTGGTCTCCACCGTGGGAAAGTGCTTCTCTCAGCTCACCTCAGCTGTCATTTTCTGGAACTCACACTGTAAATCCTAACATTCATATTAATAGAAAATTATTAGTGAACCAAACTCAGAAATCATCAACGTGTTATGCACACTAATCTTAAATAAGTAAATAGAAATTTGGGATTGGTGAACATGCTTAACTTAATCTAACCGACACCAGTTAAATTAGATAGATTAATTTATTGTCCCAGGGTCCTTTGGGCGTTCTTACGACATGCGCAGACATGCCCCATCTCGCCCGCGCGTTCCGCTCAATTTACGTTGGAAGCGGGTGGAAGCAACTGAATTAGAGCCTGTGACCCGCCTCGTCAGGCTACAGAGCCAGTGTTATTTGGTAAGTAAACTATTTTATTAACCGTCGAGTTTTCTTTTTTGGTTTCGCGTTAGTGTGTGCCATGCTAAGGGGTGAAGTGGCTTAAATAGGTGCGATCGGGGCGCTTGCAATCTCCGCCGGGGGGGTGGGTTTTTTTTTAATTTATTTTTTTAATTTCAAATACACCACCGCCAAATCATGTCTCCACCTTCACAGCAGAGTCCTGCACTGCGTCGGGTGTCGCGAGTAAAGCCTAGTTTATGCTTCTGCGTCACGTCGACGGCGTAGCTACGGCGTCGACGTGACGCCGTTGTTGAGCATTCGAAGTTCTGCGTCGAGGGTCCGCGTTGCTCTGCAATTCACCGCCATGCAAACAACAGTAAACAACAGTAAACAATGGCGACCGAAGTGGAGCAGCTGTATTTGGAGTTGGAGCTCATCAATATTGAAGAGCAAATGCTTATATTGCAAATGTTGAAGCGCAGGCGACAGAGAAGACGTTTGCGGAGGTGGTCTGTACGACCACTAAACCGGTCGAGGCTGGGAACGGGTACGTTCTGAGCGGACCAATCACAGCGCTTGCGGTCCGCGTCAACCCGACGCGTAGTTAGGATTTTTTGGAGGTGCACGTCAGGCTACGGCGTAGGGGTCTGCGTCGCGTCGACTTGACGCAGAAGCATAAACTAGGCTTAAAGCCTGATTTATACTTCGTCGGCCCGGTCGTTTGGCCCGGTGCCAACTCAACTAAGTGTCGCTAACGTGAGTAAACTAATTGATAGCATTAAGAGATATACAGCCATGATGTAACTGAGGACTGCATGTTCAGATAGAAGAGGAAGACACCTGATGAAGATGATGCTAGTCAGGTATCATTTGCCTTTTTACTGACTCTAATGATGGTTAGGTAAAAAACTGTGTTCTCAAATGTTTATGTAATCGTATAAAACAAGTAACATTAGACAGGGAGGAGCAGTGGAACAAAGTGAAGGAGAGCAGAGTACAGCAGGAGGAGAGAGGAGTGAAGGAGAAGGAGCAGGAGAGAAGGAGAAGGAGCAGGAGAGAGAGGAGTGAAGGAGAAGGAGAGAGAGTTGAGAGGAGGAAAACCTAAAGGGAAACAGGCTATCAGCTGTTCTATAAAAAACAGAGAAAACCCCATTGTTCTGAGCCTGGGTGCAAACTGCCACTGATCACAGCCCATCAAGACATTATTATTTATTGTTTTTATTTAAAAAAAAAATATTTTACTGTTGTATTTTTGGTTGTTGTTACAGTGTTTCCTCTAGGATGTTTCTCAGCAGTGGGGGCAGGCTCTCCAGGAGCCGTGGCGGCGTAAACAAATGACGCTTGACTGCAGATTTTAGTTTTATGCCCAGCATAATGCCCCTTTTTATTGAATGGCTGGCATGGAAACTGTCTTTTTAAAGGCTGAATGTAAAAAAATAATAACAAACAACAAAAATACAACAATAAAATAATTAAAAAAAATAAAAACAATAAATAATAATGTCTTGATGGGCTGTGATCAGTGGCAAAGTTTGCACCCAGGTTCAGAACAATGGGGTTTTCTCTGTTTTTTATAGAACAGCTGATAGCCTGTTTTTCCCTTTAGGTTTTCCTCCTCTCACCTCTCTCTCCTTCTCCTTCACTCCTCTCTCCTCCTGCTGTACTCTGCTCTCCTTCACTTTGTTCCACTGCTCCTCCCTGTCTAATGTTACTTCTCTTATAGATTACATAAAACATTAACGTTAGATAATTTACACTCACATCACATTTGTGAACACAGTTTTTACCTACCCATCATTAGAGTCAGTAAAAAGGCTAATGCTACCTGACTAGCATCATCTTCATCAGGTGTCTTCCTCTTCTATCTGAACATGCAGTCCTCAGTTACATCATGGTTGTAAAAAATCCTAGAGGAAACACTGAAATCCCTCAAGTTATTCTTAATCCCCTTTCATATTCTTGTTTTTTTGTGTATGCATGTTAATTTTTCTCACATGGGCTTAATCCTGAAATGTTCTTATCTTTTCAGATCAAGCAGAACAGTGTCATGCCATGCTGTGGGCGTGTAAGTACTGCACATTTGTTGCAAAAAAGAGGGGCTTCTTGCTCAAACATTACCGTTTAAAACATGGTTGCCACACTAGGACATCTCCACTCCCATGCCTGCATCAGGACTGCATGTGTACATTTAAATCTTTTAATGCGCTCCAAGTACACCTATCGAAATGGCACACTCCAACGGATTCAGGCAAAGTCAGGAAAACTGCATTTCACTGTCAGTTGTGCAACTTTGTGGAGCTTTGCTCAGAAGATGACTTTTTTGCTCATTTGCGACGGCATCTTAAGTTGAGGCAAATGGTTGCTTGTCCATATCAGGAATGTCATTTTCACAGTAATGTGTATTCTACCTTCAATGCACACAGAAGCAAAGATCATCAGATGCACAATGAGAGGGCTTTCAAACCTGAAATACTTTCAGAAAATGTAGTTGAAGAACTTCCAACTAATGTAAACATTCAACTGGAAGAGAATGACCCTAGCGATGATGACACTGACTGTGAAGTTGCTGAGCCTAAAGATGTGGAGGACTTGCAGATTCAGTTGGAACATAATGTAGCTGCTCTTTTCCTGAAAATGTCATCAATTCTCAACATTTCTGAAACTGCCCAACAAGAGCTCATAGAGCAAATCAACCAGATTTATTTATTATCACAACCACTGATACATTCTTCTATTCGAAGAATTCTACACACACATTGTGCAGATGTCGATGATGCTTTAGTGAATGAGATAGCTGGATTGGTTACTGAGAGTAATGTATTCCTCAAAGTCACTTCTGATGGAGGATCATTGTCAACTGCCAAAAAGCGAAAATCATACATTTCCAAAGAATTCTCTTTGGTCATGCCGGTTGAGTTTGTCCTAGGAAATGACAAGCAGACAGTCTTGTACATCCCAATACTAAAAATGCTGCAAACATTGCTCAGCAATAGAGACATTCTTGAAAAGTCCATGTCACATGAGGCAACTTTGTCAGAGGAATACAGATCTTACAGAAATGGTTCCCGCTTCAAAGACAATGCTTTCTTGAATGAGGAAGAGTTCAGAATCGCTCTTTACCTGTACATTGATGATT
Organism: Chelidonichthys spinosus; assembly: GCA_029853015.1. NCBI lineage: Eukaryota > Metazoa > Chordata > Actinopteri > Perciformes > Triglidae > Chelidonichthys > Chelidonichthys spinosus. The sequence goes on along the minus strand of CM056829.1, from coordinate 263,589 downwards.
TTGAGGTGGCCAACCCCTTAGGAACCTCCAGAAAAAAGCACAAGCTAACTGCCGTTTACTGGGTAATAGGCAATTTACACCCCAAATATCGTTCCACTCTACATTCCATTCAACTTGCAATGCTTTTCAAGGCCAGCAGCATCAAACCCCATGGTTATGATGACATTCTCTCCCCTCTTATTCAGGACCTTGTTGTTCTTGAGCAACAAGGCGTTTATGTTGAACACTTGGGAGCCCCTGTTAAGGGCACAGTGTTATTTATTGCAGCAGACAATCTGGCTGCCCATTCTTTGGGAGGGTTCTTTGAAAGCTTCACTGTTAGCCAAGTGTGTCGCTTCTGTATGGCCAAGCGGGAGGAAATGCAGCACAAGGAAGTACGGACAGGCTGTTTTCAACAAAGAACAAGAGAAAAGCATAACAGACATGTGCAAGAGGTGTCACAGGATTCAACCAAGGCTCAAGTTTATGGTGTGAAACGAAACTGTCCATTCAGTGAACGCTTGCAGCATTTTCATGTTGTTGATGGTTTCCCTCCAGACCTTTTGCACGATCTTCTGGAGGGGGTTGTTCCATTAGAGTTGGCCTTGTGCTTAAAGGATCTGATATCACAGGGATTTATCTCCCTTGAGGCTCTGAATAATGCTATTAAACAGTTCCCCTACACATTTTCTGACAGAACCAACCAACCTCAGGTGATTCCAAAGACGTTTTCCTCAAAGTCAACAATTGGAGGAAATGGTCATGAAAATTGGACTCTTCTCCGACTTCTGCCATTTTTTATTGGTCAACACATTCCGCGAGGCAATCAAACCTGGGAGGTTTTAATGACATTAAAGGAAGTGGTGGAATTGTCAGTGTCCACAAGGTTTACAGAGGAATCTTTGTGTTTTCTTGATAGCAAAATCTCTGAGCATAGAGAGATGTTTAAGAACGTTTTCCCAGGTGAAAGGCTACGACCAAAGCACCACTACGTGGAGCACTACCCTCAGCTAATTCGAACCTTTGGTCCACTATCTGATGTTTGGACAATGCGTTTTGAAGGAAAACACAAGTTTTTTAAAAAAGCGGTGCACCACTCTCACAACTTTAAAAACATAGCCCTCACTTTGGCTAACAGACATCAGAAAATGATGGCCTTCCATTTAGCTGCTTCATCTTTTTTTAAGCCTGCAGTTGAAATTCAGAAACTGAAGTCTGTGATGGTTTCATCATTTCCACAAAATGTGCAGAACTGGCTCAATCAAAGGACAAACCAACTGAACACAGTATTTGTAGCATCCTCTGTCTGCATTGATGGCATTACATACAGTGTTGATATGGTTATTTCTGTTGGATCCTGCTCCGGGCTTCCAGAATTCAGACAAATCACAAAGATTGTTGTTAACAACACAGATGTAGCATTTATCTGCAGACTGATGACCTCATGGTATGATGAGCATCTTAGAGCTTACGAACTCTGTAGCAGCCATTTTCCCACCTTCTCAGTCACCCAGTTGTCTGAATTGAATGATGTTTTTCCTTTGTCACTTTACAGAGTTGATGGAAAACAGCTTGTTTCACTCAAACGATACATATTGTGCTGAGTGGATTCAACACCGAAATGTTGCCTGTCTGAGATGAATTAATCTCTCTTTATCTCTTTTTTGTACAGTGAAGTTATTAAAATGGAGCAAAGATTGATACTGCGAATCGTCATAGATGATGACAATATACAGAAGCTAATCTTAAATAACAGACCAGAATCAGTTGAGGAACTGAAGACACAGCTGAGGGAAAAGCTGTCATTGCAGTATGATTTCCATTTACAATATGAAGATCCAGACTTCAATAATGCACTCTGCAATTTGACTCAAATGACGGATTTGAGTGACAGAGCTACACTCAAATTGATCCCGCTTGTGACGATTGAGTTGACATCCCAGTCTTCACTCACCGAAGGATCAGACTGCAGCACAGTGGACACTGAACCCTTGTCACCTGCTGGGTCAACATCTTCTCTAAGAAAACAGTGGCCCGAGTTCTTCGACATACCTAATTTCTCTGTGGATGTAGCGTACCGACTGAGACAGGCAGATCTTACGTTTATGAGAGATCGAGTACCATTCACTCCATCACGAGACATGAAACATGACATACTTGAGAAGCTTGCTGAAACAATGTATAGTTTCAAGGCTTACCCTGACGATGATGACTTCAGCAGTGTTGCAAAATCACTTGTTAGCAAGCACCCCAGCCTCACTGAACCCGGTCCCCAGCCTGGATGGTATGGCTGGAAAAATAGCCTAAAATTCAAGATGGCCAACTATCGTACAAAACTGAGGAAAGCAGGATGTGATGATGTACTGATAAATGGGGGTAAACGAAGTAAACGCAACCCAGAGGGACAATCATCCAGCAAGGATATCAAGCGGCCAAAAAGAGGTGAAGCCAATTACTTGCCTAACCTACCTGATAGGCATAATGAGGACAGCCTTGAAAATGCCAGGAAGGTCATCATTGAAGAAATGAAGAAAAGACACCCTGATGCCACTTTAGTCTCAAGAATGATGGATGAAACATTCTCACTGCGCAGAAGGGAGATAGTGATACAGGAGCCAGCTGTAAAGAGCATGATGGAACGATGGCCAGCACTCTTCACGGAGAGACAGGTAAGTTGCTTCTTTGTTTTGGCCTGCCGTCCACCATAAAGATTCCAACAGGTCAAATGTGATTATAAGTACAATTTTTCCAAACTAATCATGTGCAGTAATAATGATGTCAGTATTGACTAAAATAATCATGATTATGATTTTTGCCATGATCAAACAGCTAGAATTCACTTTAGTCTCATACGTCAATACGCTCTTTTTACTTCCACTCTGTTTTTCAGGTCTTTGCCGAGTTTCATCGCATTGCCAACAAAAATCTTGAAGGGGACTTCTATGAAGCTCTTGACAAGCACACACCACGCTTCATGGATCTTTTCAAGGCCAAAAAAGGAACCATGGGACAAAAACTGACAGACTTGATGCAGCTCGTCAACTGGGTGGTAAGGATTCTATTGTGTTTTTTCCACATTTTGAGTAATTTACACTCCAGCATGGGTGGCAGCAATGAACCTTAGGCCTGTTTCACACACTTTGCGCATCACTCAAGTGTCATCACCATTGGGTTTTCGCTCTGCCTGCCTATCTGCTGTGTTGCTGCTGTGACTAGCACATGAGATAGAAACAGCATATGCACCTGAAACCTTGGGCTGTTCACCAATAATCTAGATCTCAACATCTTCAAGAATATCATCAACACTATTGTCTAACCTTCCTCTCCTTCTATTTTCTATGTTCTCTAAAGAGGACTTTTTTTCCTGATGGCTCAGACAACATTAGATTTGCAGGAATTTTATAAATCCACCCAATTGTACCGTTTTCTGTTGGGTACTTAAAGCCTAAAGCTCTATCTCTGATATAAACCTGCGGTATTAGAGAAAATACAGAAGACAACACATATTCCCCTCAACTCTCAAAATGCAACAAAGGTCTTAACTTGTATCTGTGCTCTTTGTAATTTCAGTCGCCTGATGTGACAACACTTAGGACAGTTGTCCTCAAAGGCCTGCCAGTTCTCCTCAGTGAGGATTCGACTGAAGTTTACAGGACTTGCCTCGTAAGTAAACGTAACACTGATATCACTTTATTGACAAATCACGTTTATTATGTATTTCATAGCATTGTAAAATATTTAAATTAGAATTATTTTTCTCAACACAGTTTAAAAATTCCCTTTGACGAACTGGAAAAGACATTGTCTATCAACAGTGTATAATGTCTTTAAAATGAGCTTTACTTTAAATTCAGCAGTAAAGCAGCATACAGACAATAAATGCACACGCATTTTACTGATATTTCTCGCATACATAAACTTTAATACGTTTTGGAATGCAGTACTCTAGGGGAGTATTTTCACAATGGGATATTTGTACTTTTGATGAATGTGTTCATAATGTGTTCCCAAATTATCAAATCCAAAATAACAAAAAAAAAGGTCAAGACATCCCTACTGATCTCACAAATGATCCCCCCCCCCCCCCCCAACAAAAAAAAGATTGTGGCATCCCTAGTTAATTATTTTACAATACGTAATGTAATTACCTTTGCTCCCCCCCTTCCTCCTCTATAAGAAGACCACATTCGATAACTACTCCTGTGTGCTTTTTTTGCAGGACACAGCGAAAGAAGAAGAACTCGCCTCAGTCACAGTTGGGGTGCTGAATATGATTGAAGATGCTCAGCAGCAGGGTCCTACCGCAATGCACCTCCAGTCCATCTCCACTGCCATCATACTTGAGGGAGGTACTGTCATGGACAATGTCAGAGACTTTCCCCAGGCAGTCTGCCTTCTGTTTGGGCTCATGTATGCTCTTCACTTGGACTACCCAAAGTCCATGGAAAACACATTCAAATTCATCCAAGCAGTCATGCTTGGACTGGGAAACAAAACCCTCCCTCCAAAATTGATCACTCTGCAGAACAAACTAATGGCGTAAGCTAGTTTAAATAGCTGAGTACAGACTGTGCAGGTTCTGTGTACTGTTCAAATGTGACAGCGTTTGTATGATGAGTGATTTGTTGATTGACAGTTGATAGTGTTTGTAAGAGAGTGATGTATTTTATGTTCATTTTATCACTGCTGCGCACTTTACAATATGAAAAAACGTTGACTATTGTTCCAAGTAAACAGAAGGAGAGTTAATCAGAAAGGAGAGTTGTGGGTAGGTTAGAAGGTAGGTAGGCAAGGAGGTGCAGAGGGAGAGAGGGAGGTAAGTGGGAAAGGAAAGTAGGTAGGGAAGAAGGAAGGTGAAGAGGTAGGTAGGGAAGAAGGAAGGTGAAGAGGTAGGTAGGGAAGAAGGAAGGTGAAGAGGTAGGTAGGGAGGAAGGAAGGTGAAGAGGTAGGTAGGGAGGAAGGTGAAGAGGTAGGTAGGAAGGAAGGAAGGTGAAGAGGTAGGTAGGGAGGAAGGTGAAGAGGTAGGTAGGAAGGAAGGTGAAGAGGTAGGTAGGGAGGAAGAAAGGCGAAGAGGTAGGTAGGGAGGAAGGAAGGTGAAGAGGTAGGTAGGGAAGAAGGAAGGTGAAGAGGTAGGTAGGGAAGAAGGAAGGTGAAGAGGTAGGTAGGGAGGAAGGAAGGTGAAGAGGTAGGTAGGGAGGAAGGTGAAGAGGTAGGTAGGAAGGAAGGTGAAGAGGTAGGTAGGGAGGAAGAAAGGCGAAGAGGTAGGTAGGGAGGAAGGAAGGTGCAGAGGTAGGTAGGGAGGAAGAAAGGTATAAGGGAAGGTGAAGTGGTTGGTAGGGAATAAGGAATATAAAGTGTGTGTGTGTGTGTGTGGGGGGGGGGGGTAGGTAGGTGCATATGCAGAGAGGAAGGAAGGGTTGTAGGAAGGTAAGGATGGAGGAAGGAAAGAAGGGAGATGGTAGTCCTGGAGGGAGTGGGGTGTTTATCGGAGGGACAGTTTGTGCCCTTTCACTTGCATTTTTCCCCCACAAAAATGGGGCATGTTCACAAACTGCTGAGCATTGAAATAAATGTTAATTGTAATAAGTTAAATCACTGAGTGTTCTCTATTCATTGTTTTTTTTTTTTTTGTGGGGGACGGAGGGGCTCATTACAGTTACAATAATCTGTTTGGTTTTTTTATTTAATTAACCTGTATCATAATTTCTGTAGTAGAATTCATGTAGGTCAAGAAACTTAAGTTACATTGACATGAATATGATGTATGAGTTAAACTAAAGATAATTAAGCTTTCACAATTAATGAATATTAAGTTAAATTTACTAAAACAGATAAATGAATAAAAAGTTTTCTGAACTCTGTTTATTTGAGTATTGTAAACTCAGAATAAATAAGTTAATGATATTTAATTGTTTTAAGTTAATTTGAGTACTGCAAACTGAATATATATAAGTTAATATTATCCAATTTATTTGAGTTCAATTGAGTTCTGCGCACTCACAATAAATAAGTTAATGAAATCTAGTTTATGTAAGTTAAAGTAAATTACTTTTTTTAAGGCAACGACTTTCCATATTTTTTTTAAGTAAAGTCAACTTATTGAAATTTAC
>CM056829.1:0-252500 GCA_029853015.1 Chelidonichthys spinosus | reverse complement strand
CGCGCTCTCTCCGGCAGCAAAAAGCAATTCCAGTCCAAGACGTGGTCTCTCCAGGCGGTCAGGCAGGGAAGAGAAGCCACTCTGCTGCATCACATCCATCCATCATGTGCAGCAGAACAGGAAACTCTCCTCTCACTGAACTGAGTCAGCTGGCTGGACTTCTGTCCTTTCAGGCCTCTCTGCAGATATATATGTGTGTGTGTGTGTGTGTATGGTTAGACTTATGGTGGAAGGGGATACCGAGCACAAGGCTAGGTGTGTCACTTTAGACATCGCTGGGCCACTGGACACGGACGTTTATCCCTGATTTATGTCTTTGAAGGGGGGGGCAATAAGCCGGGCAGATGCCCGGGGAGGAGAGGGCCGCCACATCACTCACTCGCAGCAGATGAAAAGGCATTTCGCAGCCAGACGCCAGAGAGCAGATATGAAGCGGCAGAAAGCTAACCGTTAACCTCCCGCTGCGTTCAAGGCTCCCTCAGATGAACGTGTGTTCTCCCACGGCTGCTACACAGCAGACCTTAGTGACGCTCTTTTCTTTTCATGAATATGTCTTCCACATGAACGATGGACTCTCGGACAGATTGGCATGCAGGGAGGGATCTGTGAACATCTGTGCGTTTGCTCTTACGAGACTGGTGGAAATTCTGCTGAGTCAACCAACGCCCTGCATGTACAAAGTGTGTGTGTGTGTGTGTTTTGTAGGAAATGTGTCAGACGCAGCGACTCAAATGTGCAATCAAAGTGCGCTGCATTGCAGTGGTACACGCCCCGAAGGAAAACATACACACAACATAACGGGGGTCACGACCTTCAAAGTTAAAAACAGTGATGAGTGATTATTGATTTATTGATGTTCTCATGCTGATGATTTCATAAATGGGTGGAACAAAGAGATCTGGCGTTGGTTCTGTAGTTTTGGCCCTCCGAGACGATAACGGGAGAACGAGGGTTTGTGGTGGTTGAATTCAAGTTTCTTCATTTGTGAAGTTAATATCTTTTATGCATTGGAAGGTGACCTTGGGTGTCCTGAAAGGCGCCCAAAATAAGATGTATTATTATTATTATTACTACTTAATATGATGTCAGAGAGATAGCTCATCAGAGCTTTTCCCATTTGGGGGATTTGGGATTTTCTGTTCCTACTGATATGTTCCATGTGTGACGGTTCCAGCTGACTCACTCACATTTCGCCCTCATTCACGCTGGCAGGCAGTCAGCAGGCAAACAAACAAACACCAGATACGTCCCTCCCCCGAAGGTTAACCTTAACGAGCGCCGGGTGGTTTCCGTCACGACAAAGGAATGGGCCCAGATCTGGAGAGCACGCCTCGTAACATATTTAAACGACTCAGCGGACCGGCATCAACCAAAACACTCTCTGGAGAAGCTACACATACAAAACCACAGAGATATTATCTCACAGACGTATTATGAGGACATGATCAGCCTCAGCCACACCACAAACACACTGACTCACTGAAGGATAATTACCCGCGTTATTCTGCCATGATGCTCTTCTGATACGCTGGAGACGTAGAAATTAGGATATATGACGCAAAACACAAACCATTTGAATAAAAAAGGTTAAGGATGTGGAAGGAGAGGGGGATCTATAGCGGGAGACTGGATCCGGCTCCATGTGGACTAGGTGGACTCCTGCACGGCTGGAGTCGGAGGTCCTGACCTCCGTTAAACTCTCCTCACACACTCCTCACGGCTTCTCCCGACAGCTTAAAGCTTTGCCGTCTCTCCCTTCCACGGCGAGTGCTATAAAGAAACAAAGGTTGGCCGCCGGCAGCGTCGGAGGACACGGGAGACGGCTTCAGGAAAGTGGACACCTCCGGCTTTACTCACTTTACTCTCAGTAAATGATGTCTTCCTCATCTTTTGGGAACTAACTTGGTTTTGACTAGAGGGCTTCAGAGGATCTTATCATACGCCGTCTTTTAAAAGATCACAAAAGAGGGGAGATTTTGATAATCAAAGTTTCCAGTCCATCTCTGGGCTAAATAAAGAACTTTATCAACACTAACGCGAGGAGCGCTGCAGGGATGAAGTGTTTTTGTAGGCCAACTCGGAAGTTAGCGTCCCGTTCCTTCCCTCAATAAAAAACACAAACTTTTTCCATTTTGGAAGAAATGCGGGGAAGAAAACCGTGGCAAACAAACGTCTATGATGCTAATGTGTTTATTGTCGGCAAGGCGATGTTCACAGATATGTTTAAAAAAAAAGGGTTTTCTGATGCCTTTTATGTCGTAGAAGAAACAGAAGGAACCAGCCGCTCTACAGGCATCCAACCAAAAACCCATCCACCTTGGAGGCGAGGGAATATGAAACAATAACGTTGTGGTTTTAGGACTCATTCCTGCAGCACGTCTCACATCAGACAGGCAGACTGGAAATGACTTGTTGGCATTTCAATCTTTTTTTCTCCATAAATAGCAACGTGTGTGGAGCTGGATGTCATTCATAAAAAGAACTGTGTGTAAGTGTGTGTATGTATGCATGGGGGGGGGGGGGGGGGTAGTACTCTGTATATGTGCACATATTTAACATAACATTTAACATGTTACATAACTGGAGTAATGGATGTGTTCTTCTTCTATGAAATAACATGACAGCTCAAAGAGAATATACATGAACACAAATCACAGATCTACTATGTACACACACACACATACACACACTCACACACACACATACAGACATACACACACACACACACACACACAGACATACAGACATACACACATACACACACACATACAGACATACACACACACACACACACACTCACATACAGACATACACACACACACACACACACTCACATACAGACATACACACACACACACACACACACACATACAGACATACAACACACACACACACACACTCACATACAGACATACACACACACACACACACACATACAGACATACACACACACACACACACACACTCACATACAGACATACACACACACACACACACACACTCACATACAGACATACACACACACACACACACACTCACATACAGACATACACACACACACACACACACACACATACAGACATACACACACACACATACAGACATACACACACACACACACACACACACACACACATACACACACACACACACACATACAGACATACACACACACACACACACACAGACATACAGACATACACACATACACACACACATACAGACATACACACACACACACACACACTCACATACAGACATACACACACACACACACACACTCACATACAGACATACACACACACACACACACACACACATACAGACATACACACACACACACACACACACACTCACATACAGACATACACACACACACACACACACACATACAGACATACACACACACACACACACACTCACATACAGACATACACACACACACACACACACTCACATACAGACATACACACACACACACACACACACACATACAGACATACACACACACACACACACACACACTCACATACAGACATACACACACACACACACACACACATACAGACATACACACACACACACACACACTCACATACAGACATACACACACACACACACATACAGACATACACACACACACACACACACACACACTCACATACAGACATACACACATACACATACACACACACACATACACACACTCACACACACACATACAGACATACACACATACACACACACACACACACACACATACAGACATACACACACACACACACACACACTCACATACACACATACACACACACACACACACTCACACACACACATACAGACACACACACACACATACACACACACACACACACACACACACACACACACACACACACACACTGGCCCACAGGTGGACGAGCAGATTAAAGGACTCCCCAGGTGAGGGGGATCCATTAGGCTTAATGACTCAAACAGGAAGTCCCTGCACCAGAGGACAGCGCCAGCGAAGAGAATGAGGACACCGACTGCTTTCAAAGACAATGATGAATTTAATTAACTGTGAGAAACAACTGTGTGTGGGGGGATTCAAACCATGATGCTCCGTAATCCCTTTTTCCCTGAGAATATTTCTGAACGGGATTATGAACGGTGAGACGGATGGAGGCCCGAGGCTCGGCGCAGCGTGTTGTCACGCCAACACCTGTTTGAAGAAGCCGGGGTCTACTCTGGAGTTACCTGAGATGTAGGTTAGGGATATTGTATTCATTTATTTGATTTATTCATTCCATTTATTTTATCAATGTATTTTATTTGATTTATTTTCTTGGCTGTTGAATGCATTGTATGTTGTCGTGTGTTGGCAACGCATTTCAAATGTCATGAACTATTCCATTACAAACACAGTCAGTAGCTCTCATTATGTCACCTTTGAGTCTGGAAGCCAAACGTCAAGGAATCTTACTCATTCAGACAAATGCTGACTCAGCCTACGATCCATTACTCTCCATGCTGATTCATATTCATGGCTGCAGTGACACTGCATGTCCTAGTTTACTGTAGCATTACGTGGTCATTTAAGGATTACATGGGGGGGGGGGGTGCAGCTGTAAAGAATCTATTAGGGCCAATAAAGAGACAGCACGCTTCTGCTGAGCAAACCCCCTGATTTTCAATTAAAATAGTGGATTAACGGTAATCAGCACAGCCAGGTGGTGCCTGTGATTAGCTAATCTGCAGAAGCGTGCATGATGTCATCTGTTCCGCTTTGCTATGCTAAGCGAGCCCCCTGGTTAACATCCTGGAGCAGGCAAAGGGAGGAAGTGTTTATTAGGAAGAATGTCCTCAATTGTAAGACGCACAAGGTCACAAGGTTGAAAACAGTGAAGAGGGGAGAAGAAGAGGGAGGGAGGGAGGCAATTATAAAGTGCATTGGCTTAGTGGAAGTGGCCTGACATCACACAACATCTCGGCCCCTCTGCCCCAGTAAAAGCCCCTCTTGGGGAAACGCCGCTATGTGCACCAATCAAACTTCAAAGACATTCTGCCGCTTAATCAAGTCGACACAAACCCGTGGCAATGAGGAATTTTCTTTTTTTTATTTCTTTATTTGTTCCTCCCTTGAAATCCATTTCACTCGTAAATGGACAAAGTTAAACGCTCGCAGCCCCAATCTTCTAAATAGGGAAGGAGGGAACGGCTGAGAGCGGGGGGGCTAATTCAGAGGAATAAATACATTTTCAATTAGACAGCAGCAGCGGTGAAGGAAACATCATTACGCCAACAGTCCGGTTTTCATCACACGGCACGGTAATTGTCTTGATCGTCCCAGGGCAGCTTTTCCTTCCTCACCGTCTTCAGATCACATACACTTGAAAAACACAAAGATAATGCACTCCTCTATGTGGACTACAAGAGTGTGAAACAGTGTAATTATCTGGGCCTGACAGCGACACCTTGAGCTGGTTTATTTCACTTCATAGTAGTAGTAGTAGTAGTAGTAGTAGTAGTACTAGTAGTAGTAGTGGAAGTAGAAGTAGCTGTTGCCAAACAGGGATATCGACCCCTTGACCTTTTAAATAAAAAAGAGTACAGAGGTGTCACATAAAGAAAAGGTGTGGATGATGAGAATGCAATGCTCTTTATCTGACTAAGAAATCCAAAGAGATTTCACGGAGGGACAACACAGATTGTGATGCAGTATCGCATGAAGAGAGAAGGAACACACACATTGATGCAAGTCATTCCCATTTTTATCAGAAATCTAAAAATCTTCTGTTGGAGTGGGACACCTGGGTGTTGTTGGGACTTTGTGTTGACTCTGGAAATTTTGAGCGTATTCTAGTCCTGCTCAATGTGTTAAGTGTCCTGAGATGACTTCTGTTGTGATTTGACACTATAAATAAAATTGAATATTAGAATTAAAGCCTCAAGGTCGAATGCTTCCACCACGAAGTCAAACAGCAGTTTGAATCCCTGTCGGTCCCAAGTGTCACTTCACCTTCTAATACTACAAATAAAAAGTTTGGATTATAGATTCATTTGATGCACTAAATTTACATATGATGAGCTACTACTGCAGGAATTCTAATAATCCAGCTCCAGAATACTAGAGTATAGTGCCTTGAAAGTCAGCAATACCATCAAAACAAGGAATCATCTGTCTTGAGTCATCATTAGCAATGAAGCTGTCAACTGGGATAGCATCCTTCTGACCCCTGAATCAGTTGAGAAACCAGCCAAGAGAAGGGTCCCTTACATTGATAAAGCACAAAGAGGAAAAAGAGATCAATAATAATAAAAGAACCCTGCTTTTAAAAGCAGACACAGGTTGTTGAGCAAAGTGATGAACCAGCCTGTGATCAATGCCACTTATACCCGTCCTCCCCTCCCGCCGCCGGCACAGTCACACTGCTCATGGTGAGAAGTGAACTCGGGCTCAGATTCAGATATTTTCATTGTTATGAAAAATGATAAAAAGCCGTTTCAAGGTTTTTGAATGGATGAGAGGGAGGAAGAAAGGCAAAAAAAAAGGGGGAGAACGGTAATTGAATGAAGGATAAACGCCCGTATTGGATGCAGCCGGCTGGAGGAAGGAGAATAATATGAAGGAGAATAGAACAACAGACAGAAGTGGAGGGAGGCGAAGAGGAAGAGGATCACAGATTTACATCTTGGGGCTGTGATATGACTGCGTGTCAGATCCAGCCTGCCAACGCGGCATTCACTCAAACACGACTCCGCCGGCTTCTTCACATGCCGTTTGCCTGCTCGGCACGCCGCCCGCCCTCAGACGCCGGAGAAATATGAGATGAGGTGCACGACCACGAGGTCCACCATGCTGTGACACTGTCAGGACACAGACAACGATCCCCCATGACAGCTGGATCAGGGATTGGCGGCTGATCTATTCAGATCGGTTCTATGTTTATATGTGAAGACATGAAAGAGTTGAATTTTCAAACTGACAAATAATTCACTCGTCCCTTCATTCACTCACTCGTTCATGTGCGATATCAATATTCTATGCAATGTCAACATTTCACAAATCCCATTTCATATGTGCAATAATGGGAACTCCTGAGTATATTTTTATATGGAGTTTATTTATTCATAATATCTTACATATTTATTACATTTGTTCTGTATTACTTCTTATTGTTGCACCGTCCTCTGCGCTGCTGTAATATTAGTACATTACCCCACTGTGGGAATAATAAAGGATTTATCTCATCTTATTATTTTAATAATAAATAAGAATTCAGTACATTTATATGTATGCATTATTTGTTTCATTTTAGTTTACTTTAAGTCAAGCCTGATTTTACACATTTTAAAAACGTGACTGGAAAAGTCCGATCCCTAAAAGGAAGGAGGTAAGTTCAAATACAGACTTCAAAGCTGTCTTCATTCATTCGCCAGATACATAAAAGGCCTCCGAGGGAACCGCTGGGAAGTGTGGAGTCGTGACGTCAGATTAGTGTCAGCTTTGAAAGGCTTGGCTTTTTCATTTATATGCTGCGTTCGGGTTCGGAACGGAGGAAGGAAATCAGCAGAGAGAGAAGCATCAATCATCCTGACGCCTTCTGGAGATTTCAATCTTTCTACTGTGCAGCTTGTTTTGTCAAGAAGAAGTAAGTGTTCAGTGTTCTTCACTCTGTGGGAACAGATAGTTTTGCTGCTGCTTTATTCCATTTGCACCAGGGTAAACTTATAACATCTATACAACCGATGACGATCAGCACAAAGAAGTAGTTATTTCCACACATGCAACCTCACATACTTTATTTCACAAAATAGAATAGGATTCATCTCCAGCTCTTACGTGGGTGTAACAACATTAACCAGGCTGGTTCTTGACTGAAAGGGAATCTGGAGAAACTAGCCAGTTTAAAAAAATGGTAAATGGCCTCATTTATATAGTGCTTTTCTCCAAAGCGCTTTACATTAATGACTGACATTCATCCATTCACACTCACACATTCACACACCGACGGCGGAGTCAACCACGCAGGGCGACAGCCAGCTCGTCAGGAGCAATTAGGGTGAGGTGTCTTGCTCAGGGACACGAGGCACTCAGCTAGGAGAAGCCGGGGATCAAACCGGCAATCTTCCGGTTGCTAGTCCAACGCTCTACCTCCTGAGCTAAACCCCCCCTATTACCCGACCAAAAAAAGTGACCAAGTCCAGTATTGCCATCTCTCGTTAGCAGGCTAGCAGCAGGGTCACCAAGTCAGAAACACCAAGGCCACTCCAGAGAAATGATCATAATGACCAAGGCTATTATCAGTACGCAAAGCCGTGACGCTAGAAGCTCGTCCTATCGTTTCATTGGGGCCGAATAAAATGATTGAGCGGCCTTATTACGGTCTAGCGAGGGGGCCACAGATGTTTTTATTCATTTGTCCGAGCCTTTGATTTATCGATCGTTGTCGGGTTTAATGAGAATTTCGACAAATATAACAAAAACATGCTTTTCAAGAAAATGTACCGAACTGAAACCAACCTTCGGAGCAGCAGCAGAGCGGTAGGAGTCGTTGATTAAACAGCCTCCAGAATAAAATAAAGTTTTAACAGGCAGTACACCAGTAGCGTGGAACACTAGTAGAAAATATAGAGTGGACTGGTTCTCAGAGGTCACACCTTTCACCCTTCCAACACTGCCAACGCGGACGCAAAAAATCTTTTTCACGGTAGAAAAGACCCATCACAACAGGAAACCACCGATAATCCCAGTAACAATAGCTCTGCTCCAGAAAGCCAGTTTGTTATCAAATCATTATTCACACCTGTGTGTTTCCCACTGTGATATTTCACAGCGTCTCCAGTGAAAATGGCTCATTGATGCAGTTCAGCTGTGAACACAAAGGTTGGCAGAATAAGAACCTTTTGGCATCAGGGGGAAACGATTTACAGAGTGCTCTGCCCGTTGTCCCACCTGGCCAACTGCTGCAGAATACAGGTGTGGCTGTCTAATTAAAACATTTTTTTTTTAATATAGCGTTTTTACCATTTCCAGAATGTCAGAATAGCCCTTTCTGGGAGCATACCAAGGCCTTTTGAGGATTAGATCTATTCTTAATACTCATATATCAAACAGCACGATGCAAATTAGACCGTTCCATATATAAACACGATTAGCAAGGACTCGATATAACGTACGCCAATATGGCCTAATTTCCCTGGCCATATATGGCAGAATGATTGATGCTGGAGTTGCTTTACTTAATACACAGTGGAGAGAGAGGCTGGAGTTTGTGCGCTTGTGGCCAAATCACACAGCCCTCCTGCATGCAGGGGAGGCCAAGTTAACTTCTGACTGTCCTTGAAAGCTGGCACCACACTCTGCCACAGTGCTGGAGTGGGCTGGCTGGATGAGAGCTGCTGCAAACAGGGCCTTCATTCTCAGGCTGGAAGGTATCCTCGGGTCTGTGGACCACTGTAATTGGTTGTGGACAGACGAATCACTACAGGACCTAAGAGGACATTACTCCACGGAAATAACTATTTCCACACAACATTGCAGCTGATAGAGGTGGGCATGTTGAGTTAAACGACTTGGAAACAAATCTCCTGGCTTCGAAGGACCACGGAGGTGAAGCAAATAGATAAAAAACATGTTTTGATTGAGCCAGAGCCAGTTCTGCCTGTAAAAAGCATGGAAATAGACAAATTCTACCAGATCAAGACCAACTTCATCCAGTCCAAGCCAACACCGGGTCCTATCAAGTCTGAGACAAGACCAAGTCCGGCAAATTGAGATTAAGATCACAATGGTTCCAATGCTGATATACTGATTAAGAAGTTAGGAAGGATAGATATCTTCTATCAAACTTAGAAATGCAGAGAATTGAGGATTGAAGACCATTACGGGTTGATACAATTTGTTCACAGAAATGACTAAATATGTTTTTAATACGCCCTGAATGGAAAGTGAAAATATCTGTGCTGGCTTGTGTTGGCTACAGTTTCATTAGTAGATCAGACAAATCTGACATTCACAAGGTATTTGTAGATAACCGACTAGGAACAACATCACTGGTTCTCCATAGCCGAGGCCAGGAGTCCAACAAGGCCCGAGACCGAGACTTCAAAAGAGCAGTCTCGGCACGGGACTCGAGCACACGATGATCTGGATCCCATTCATCTTGGGGGTCACAGCTTTGCTCAAACATGTAACGGGAGTTAAAAAAACAACCAGCTGTTCAGTAAGAAGTTCACACAGGGATCCGTTTGAAAAGCAGTGCAAACAAGGCCAGACAAACAGCAAATACTTGAGATTATTCTCAACAACCAGAAAAGAACACGCTGCTCTTACCTGATATGGTTTTGCATTTGATGAAAGAAGAGGATCCACATGGGAAAAAAGAGAGAAAAAGAGAGTTTAGAGTTTGTACATTTGTTTTATATCACAAGTCAAATTGGAATATATTCAATGACACTGGAATACAGAAAGAAATCATCACGTCCAGCTTTGAGACTCTGATCTCAGGACGATATTTAAAATAGCTTCTCTGCCTCCTGATGACGATGACGCATAGAACACAATACATTCTGTACCTGCATAATTTGATTTGATGCGAGATCTGCAACGTGAGCACAAACCATGAAGAGGACAGGCCATGAATCAAATCACTGCAGAAAACAAGCACAATTCAGATTCATTACACTACGCTGGCAGGCTGCCCACCACCGGACGTATACTGGAGTGTACAGGTACACTGAGAAAGGAGCCCCGTGTCATTCAGTTCAGGCTCTAAGTGAGTAAAAAATCAAACTGACTCCAAACAAATCACCTTGGGAACCGACGTTGAGTCCCTGACAACTGAAACTTCTTCCTACAACCGAGGACGTACTTTTTCTGTTGGTCTTATTTATAAAGAATTCCATATGTGCATATGTTTTACTAATACATGCATAAAATGAAGTGGTGATTTGTCAAAGGTAAGTATATCCCTTTGAAATAACTGGTTTACTGGTTCATGATAAAAGAAGGTGATGAGGAAATGGCCATAAATTGTGTCGGGAGCCTTCATTTACTGCTCTTCTCATGATTAACGATAATACCTAAATTGTGAATTGGGTCATGATGGTTTGTCATTTTTTAAAAAGTGGCTCCCCAGGTAAATACATTTGGAACAAACACTGATCTTCAGTGATTGATTGCCATTTTACAAGATTAACAAGTAGCTGAACTAAGGTACGTTTCCCCCCGTGAGCCAGAGTGTACCTCGTTGTGTTTGTAACCATGAGCACATAATCAATTTAGCTTTGATGGCTCTATAAATAGTCTATAATTAGCGTAATGATTCAATATTAATATAAATGTCCCATTATCGGCAAATTGATACATCTTGCACCTCCACACAGACTCGAGCCCTTGGTGGTGACCCGCGTCTAATTCACACCAGTCTTAAACCAAAATATCCATCATTTCTCACTATTCAGCTTTTTTCCTTCTTCGCCACCACCGGAAATATTAGATGACCCCCCCGAGGGTTTCTGCAGACTTCCTGGGAGGTGTGGACAGCTCAGAACAATCAGTCAGCCTCTGCTTGTCATTACTCTCAGTGCGACAACCACACTCCTAGCGGCTCCTTGAACCCCCCACCGCCCATTCCCATGCATCTGCTGGCCTTCCTCAGACTCATTAATTCTGCCCATCCCCAGGTGGCTGCTGGGTGGTGCGATGTGATTTAGCTCAAATGAACCACCAAGCAGGACTAAAGAGAAGCTTGAGAGAGTTAAGAAGAAAAAATGCTGACGGATCTTTGTGGTCACGAGGTGTGAGGCTGAAGAAATCGGTTCCCTCCAATGCCTTCAAATGAAGACGTGTCTCTTTTTAAAATTCTGATACATGCATGGACAGATTCCTGAAGGGGCCGACCTCCTGACCCCTTCGGGCCCCTTGGGCTGCTTTTGAAAAAAATTACAAGAAGAGACACAACATTACCACAAATAGCTGCTCCTATATAGGCGGGTTGAAGTTTACATGATTGTGCCCTTTATCTCATAATCCATCTATGAAAACATGGATTTAATTACTAATGCCAAATACACCAGATTAAATGTTAAAATGCATTTCAAGGATGTCTGCAGTGCACAGCGGCAGTAACACCGATGTCATGTTATTAAAATGCAGTTTCTTAGGGGAACAAGTGTATGATCCATCATCGCGGACATTTCTGCCGCTACTCATGTGCACAAACGTGCCCTGATTGGCCAGATGTTCATGCTCATCAACTGCCATACCGTCAGATCCAACCCTGCACTTCTCTATGATCACTATTATCGAGTGGCTCTCCCACCATCGCCTTCCTCTCTCCTGGGGCCGCTCTGCTCAAAGGGCCTGTCAGCCCGGCTCTTCTCTCTGACTCAGCATATCGACAAACTGTCTGCAGAGGAGGCCGGCCCATGAGAGCCAGGCGTCTCCGCACAAACACCAAGTTATTTGTGCGTTCCCTGATGATGTGTGCTGGGGCAAAACCGGGTTTAAAAGCATGGAAGGTGCTCATGATAAACCCACAACCCCCTCCACCAAAGTCTTTAGTTAATTACAATTCATTTATGTGGCTCATTTCAACGCTATCTCCTCAAATGGGAGGGAGTGCATAACAGCAGCATCGTAGCCACGGGAGCATCATTAAAACACAGATGGGCCCGTGATCACAACGTCTGCTAGGAAGGATAATGAGAGGTGTGAATATCTGGGATTTTAACAACCCGTCCCTGAAACCAGAGCAAAACACAATCATATCACATAACCACCTCGCCACCTTTTCTAATTTGCTCTCTAAAGTGGCACTCAGTCAGAATCCTCAATACGAGTACAGGTTGACCTCCTCCTCCTCCTCCTCCGGGACGTTTGATCGTACCGGCAGCCTTCATTTCACAGGGCCGGCCCTCGTATCACGGCCATCTGTTGTGTGCTTCTGGAATGCGTGTGCAGCAGAAGTTTAATCCCAGATGCGGATAGAAAAGTCCTGTAGAGGCTTGGCAGGTGCTAGTTTGTTTGGCTAAAAATGAGATTAAGTCTAAACAAACTGACCTGAGAGAGGAATGCACAGAATTATTCTTCAACTCATGCACACGTTGAAATCTTAATCTGTTTAAGATTAATATTGCTGATGTTTAATGCAAGACATCCTTTGGATGCTGCAGGAATCGTCTGAAAAGTTTCGATGTATTTGTTTTTCTTCTTCACTCGTCACTTTTGGGAATCCAATCCCCCCCCCCCCCCCCATCTATGACAGTAAGTTTCCAGCAGGGGGCAGGCAGGCAGCGAGCGCACAGCGAAGTCATTGCTGCTTTGACACTTGTCACCTGAGAAAGACACACCTGCTGCAGGAGAACTCAGGGACACGATGTAATGAGGACTTCTTCTGATGGAATGTAACACCGTCCCGTCATGCATCGTCACGGCGACAGAAATGCCTTTTCAGGCCCTCCTCATGCATGTGAAGCCCGGCATCCTGTACCCCTCCAGTCTAACACGAAACCTGAACTGGTCCGGATGAGTTGAAGACTAGAATGCCAGAAACAGAGGCAGGAAGGGCCGGTTCCCCCACATTCACAAATCCTGCACACATTCCAAATAGGCAGCAAATGTATGTCAGTCAACAAGCAAGAAACAAAAGAATCAGATCGAACCCAGCCAAGCAGAGACACCTGCAATATATTGTCTGTGCCACTACGATCAATGTTGAGTGGAAGTGTGGTTCGATGAAGTGGAGAGTGAGTTCCTGTAAAAGGTCAATCTCATTCAAGAATCGTGACCTTTGTGAATAGAGAGATGCAAGTCGGAGTCCTAAAACGCAGAAATGAGTCGACATTTCTGCACTTCCCCCGTTCCTTCGCCTTGAAGTCAATTGTTTTTTGTTTTTTATTGTTTGTTTTTTAGTAAGATGGCTGAAATAAACAATATAAAGAGATTTTAACATTATACATCTATGAATATCCCTCAAACCGATACACAAAAAAAGGGGAGGTTGCTAAATAATAGCCTATAATATAACGTAAGCTTTTTACCTTTGGGAAGATCATTCATCATAAACAAGCTTATTTTCAGAAGTAATCCAAAATCCAAATGGAAAAAAAAATGCCATTAGCTGTTTGTGCGTTTTGTGGTGACGGGACTTGAGAAGATAATAACGCCATCATCACCTTTGAGCTGGTTATTGCTGCTCTCATCTCACGTCCGCTCTTCCAGACTGATCTCATGAAGTAACGTGTGTATGACACGCCAACTCGTATGCCACTATGGCGTGTTATCACTACGCACTTACTTGGCGTATTTATCAACACTGAACCCGAACCCTTACCCTAAAGGGCGTTTACATACACGCGGATGTGATGGGTCGTTTCGCTAGAGGGCGCTGACAAACACGCAGATGTGATGGGTTGTTTCGCTAGAGGGCGCTGACAAACACGCGGATGTCATGGGTCGTTTCGCTAGAGGGCGCTGAAAACACCGGATGTGATGGGTCGTTTCGCTAGAGGGCGCTGAAAACACCAGATATGATGGGTCGTTTCGCTCAAAACGTACACATACACATGGATAGCTCGAATGGCGTACAGATAACACGCCACAGGAAGTGGCGTGTATATTTATGAAAAGTCATGATGCCACGTTGGCTCTTCACAACAGCACACTAACCAGATGCTGATGAATTATTACCCCATGTTATTTATCACATTTCATTTCCTGATGGGATGCTGGTTTGGACTTCAGTCGACTGCCACCGAAGAGAGGGATTACCCAAGAAGCACTGCATGAGAATTATTGCATTTAATCATATTGTTTTTTGCCTTTAAGACACAATAAGATCAGAGTCGCTAAGCTTCTTGCAACGAGCTCTCCACCGTCTTTTGGGTGTGTGGGACTTTTTTTGGAGAGGCGAACAAAAAGATGCAGATGAAAGACGGAGGCCAGCTGCATTCTGGGGGATCTACTGCTTCGCTTGATCCCCACAGAAAGAGGAGGGCTGCCTGATGGGGAAATGTACCCTGGAAGGAATCATTCATCCCGACACACAGAGGAGGTTTTTTTTAAAAATCCAATCCGGCCGACTGAGTCCGCGAGGTGCAGCGTTGCAATGTTTATGCTTGACCGTAAACAGAAACCACGGCGGCGTTTTCAGGTTGGCGTGTGAGCGGAGCGAGAGAGGGCTCGGGGACGGAGCGTCTCCGGAGACAAGTGGTTTCAAGGTCACATATTGGATGTCAAGAGCCGAGTATATCTGAGCGGCGGCCATGATCTGAATCTCTAAAAGGAGAGGCGAAAGGGGGAAGAAAAGAGGAGGGGAGGAAAGAAAGAGAAGGAGACAGAAGAGCCGTTGAGACGGAGGGATGTGGACGGAAACAGAAACATAAGAAACAGAATAAGAGAGCAGACGTGTTAAGAAAAACCCACGTCTGTTTAAAATGTCGTCACTTTATCATTCTGTCCTCTGAGATGTTTTTTGTTTTGTGAAATTGTCATCATAATTCTTGAGTTATGTTTTGTGAGGCCTTGACCTTCGAGCACTAAATTCAAAATCAGTTGATCCATGTGTCAAATTTGAAGGGAACATCATCTGGGAACCATGAATTAACAAAAATATGTTATAAATGTGTTATATGCTACCAATGGGCCGAGGGCCCTGGTTTAGGAGAAGGAACTGGTTGGAAGAGTGCATTAGTTAACGGATGCGTGAGAACAATGTTTCCTTATTTATCAGCCACGTTTGGTTAATTAAACGGGAGACGGTGCAAAAGAATTTGGGCCGGCGGTATTTTATCAACAGCTCCAACTAATTCACATCGAGATTTAATTAAGGAAACCATTTTGGAATTATACACACCATTAGAGCGCTGCGTCCGGGCCCGTCAATAGTAGTTGTGGTAGAGAAAGACGTGGCAGAGAAGGGCGTGTGAGAAAAGGAGCGTAATAATAGGGAGAGAGAAAGAGCTAAGTCAAAGGATGCAGGTTGACGGGCAATAAGCGAAAACAGGTTCCTCTATTGTGGCCAAAATGATGACATTATTCAATATTATCTTTCAAACTCTTCAATGTGGAAATGGAATTAAAGCTGCAATGCCTCCGTGTATCTCCCCTTCATTGACCCAAGCCAGTTACTGCGATAAAAGAAGCTAATATAAATGCGCCCATAAGCCTGTCACAGACTGTTTTTATTTGGATGAATAATTACAGCAGTCATCATCCCACCGAGTGCAGATGCAATAGTGCGTTTTCCTCGCTGCCACGGCAGTGACAGCCCCAGCAGCAGAGGGCGCCGCGATCCGGCTGCTATCTGATGTGCCGTCATTCAGCTCCCTTTGTGACAGCACTGTGAGCTCGCTCCACCTCTCTTCTTCTCCCCTCCTCCGTGTCCCGGCCTTTTCATTCCCCACTTATCTTGTTCCTGTCCATTGCATTGAGCCCCCCATCCCCTTTTCTCCCGCCTCCTTCCCATCCAAACATCAATCACAGCTTATCTGCAATGCGAAAATTCTCATTACTGGTATCTTAAGAAGTCATAACACTGCAGATTTGCAAACTTCAGAAGTCTGCAGCTTGAACTTCTTCCCTCTCGTTTTGCGAGTCCGCGGGATCAAGGCGAGCAACTCAGGAGTTCATCGAACAAAAGTCGCTCGTGGCGCCGAACAAACGATAAAATAACACAAAGGAGAAATAAAAAGTGCATTTATTTGACTTTTAAGTGGGTTTTAATTCCGGGTCTGATTGCCATCAGCAGCTCATCAGTGACTTCTGAGCCATCGTTATGAAAATGGAAGCCCAAAGAGATGCCTCTCTTCCCATTCCTCCGACCCAGGAAGCCCCTGATGGTTAAAGCTGGAGGATTCGCCCAGTTATAGTGGCGAGGAACTAAAAATAAACACACAGAGGAACGACCCAGAGGCTCGACGCCGTCTGTCTGTGAACACACAGCGCAGTCTGACCGACGGTGTCCTCAGTTGGAGGAGTCGCCGTCCTTGAGAGAGTGGCTCTTCCTCATCCCCACAGCAGGCTGAGTGGAGGGGTAAGAAGGAAACCATGTTGGGGAGGGCATCATGGACGCCTCAAGTGGAGGCGTAATAAGGAAACCATGTTGGGGAGGGCATCATGGACGCCTCTAGTGGAGGGGTTATAAAGAAACCCTGTTGGGGAGGGCATCACGGACGCCTCTAGTGGAGGGGTAAGAAGGAAACCATGTTGGGGAGGGCATTATGGACGCCTCTAGTGGAGGGGTAAGAAGGAAACCATGTTGATGAGGGCATCACGGACGCCTCTAGTGGAGGCGTAATAAGGAAACCATGTTGGGGAGGGCATCATGGACGCCTCTAGTGGAGGCGTAATAAGGAAACCATGTTGATGAGGGCATCACGGACGCCTCTAGTGGAGGGGTAATAAGGAAACCATGTTGGGGAGGGCATCATGGACGCCTCTAGTAGAGGGGTAAGAAGGAAACCATGTTGATGAGGGCATCACGGACGCCTCTAGTGGAGGCGTAATAAGGAAACCATGTTGGGGAGGGCATAATGGACGCCTCTAGTGGAGGGGTAAGAAGGAAACCATGTTGGGGAGGGCATCACGGACGCCTCTAGTGGAGGCGTAATAAGGAAACCATATTGGGGAGGGCATAATGGACGCCTCTAGTGGAGGGGTAAGAAGAAAACCATGTTGTGGAAGGCATCATGGACGCCTCTAGTGGAGGGATAAGAAGGAAACCATGTTGATGAGGGCATCACGGACGCCTCTAGTGGAGGCGTAATAAGGAAACCATGTTGGGGAGGGCATCATGGACGCCTCTAGTGGAGGGGTAAGAAGGAAACCATGTTGATGAGGGCATCACGGACGCCTCTAGTGGAGGCGTAATAAGGAAACCATGTCGGGGAGGGCATCATGGACGCCTCTAGTGGAGGGGTAATAAGGAAACCATGTCGGGGAGGGCATCATGGACGCCTCTAGTGGAGGCGTAATAAGGAAACCATGTTGGGGAGGGCATCATGGACGCCTCTAGTGGAGGGGTTATAAGGAAACCATGTTGGGGAGGGCATCACGGACGCCTCTAGTGGAGGGGTAAGAAGGAAACCATATTGGGGAGGGCATAATGGACGCCTCTAGTGGAGGGGTAAGAAGGAAACCATGTTGGGGAAGGCATAATGGACGCCTCTAGTGGAGGGGTAAGAAGAAAACCATGTTGTGGAAGGCATCATGGACGCCTCTAGTGGAGGGATAAGAAGGAAACCATGTTGATGAGGGCATCACGGACGCCTCTAGTGGAGGCGTAATAAGGAAACCATGTTGGGGAGGGCATCATGGACGCCTCTAGTGGAGGGGTAAGAAGGAAACCATGTTGATGAGGGCATCACGGACGCCTCTAGTGGAGGCGTAATAAGGAAACCATGTCGGGGAGGGCATCATGGACGCCTCTAGTGGAGGGGTAATAAGGAAACCATGTCGGGGAGGGCATCATGGACGCCTCTAGTGGAGGCGTAATAAGGAAACCATGTTGGGGAGGGCATCATGGACGCCTCTAGTGGAGGGGTTATAAGGAAACCATGTTGGGGAGGGCATCACGGACGCCTCTAGTGGAGGGGTAAGAAGGAAACCATATTGGGGAGGGCATAATGGACGCCTCTAGTGGAGGGGTAAGAAGGAAACCATGTTGGGGAAGGCATCATGGACGCCTCTAGTGGAGGGATAAGAAGGAAACCATGTTGATGAGGGCATCACGGACGCCTCTAGTGGAGGCGTAATAAGGAAACCATGTTGGGGAGGGCATCATGGACGCCTCTAGTGGAGGGGTAAGAAGGAAACCATGTTGATGAGGGCATCACGGACGCCTCTAGTGGAGGCGTAATAAGGAAACCATGTTGGGGAGGGCATCATGGACGCCTCTAGTGGAGGGGTAATAAGGAAACCATGTCGGGGAGGGCATCATGGACGCCTCTAGTGGAGGCGTAATAAGGAAACCATGTTGGGGAGGGCATCATGGACGCCTCTAGTGGAGGGGTTATAAGGAAACCATGTTGGGGAGGGCATCACGGACGCCTCTAGTGGAGGGGTAAGAAGGAAACCATGTTGGGGAGGGCATCATGGACGCCTCTAGTGGAGGGGTTATAAGGAAACCATGTTGGGGAGGGCATCATGGACGCCTCTAGTGGAGGGGTAAGAAGGAAACCATGTTGATGAGGGCATCACGGACGCCTCTAGTGGAGGCGTAATAAGGAAACCATGTTGGGGAGGGCATCATGGACGCCTCTAGTGGAGGGGTAAGAAAGAAACCATGTTGGGGAGGGCATCACGGACGCCTCTAGTGGAGGGGTAAGAAAGAAACCATGTTGGGGAGGGCATCATGGACGCCTCTAGTGGAGGGGTTATAAGGAAACCATGTTGGGGAGGGCATCACGGACGCCTCTTGTGGAGGGTAATAAGGAAACCATGTTGGGGAGGGCATCATGGACGCCTCTAGTGGAGGGGATAAGAAGGAAACCATGTTGATGAGGGCATCACGGACGCCTCTAGTGGAGGCGTAATAAGGAAACCATGTTGGGGAGGGCATCACGGACGCCTCTAGTGGAGGGGTAAGAAGGAAACCATGTTGGGGAGGGCATCACGGACGCCTCTAGTGGAGGCGTAATAAGGAAACCATGTTGGGGAGGGCATCATGGACGCCTCTAGTGGAGGGGTAAGAAGGAAACCATGTTGATGAGGGCATCACGGACGCCTCTAGTGGAGGCGTAATAAGGAAACCATGTCGGGGAGGGCATCATGGACGCCTCTAGTGGAGGGGTAATAAGGAAACCATGTCGGGGAGGGCATCATGGACGCCTCTAGTGGAGGCGTAATAAGGAAACCATGTTGGGGAGGGCATCATGGACGCCTCTAGTGGAGGGGTTATAAGGAAACCATGTTGGGGAGGGCATCACGGACGCCTCTAGTGGAGGGGTAAGAAGGAAACCATGTTGGGGAGGGCATCATGGACGCCTCTAGTGGAGGCGTAATAAGGAAACCATGTTGGGGAGGGCATCATGGACGCCTCTAGTGGAGGGGTAAGAAGGAAACCATGTTGATGAGGGCATCACGGACGCCTCTAGTGGAGGCGTAATAAGGAAACCATGTTGGGGAGGGCATCATGGACGCCTCTAGTGGAGGGGTAAGAAGGAAACCATGTTGGGGAGGGCATCACGGACGCCTCTAGTGGAGGGGTAAGAAGGAAACCATTTTGGGGAGGGCATCACGGACGCCTCTAGTGGAGGGGTAATAAGGAAACCATGTTGGGGAGGGCATCACGGACGCCTCTAGTGGAGGGGTAATAAGGAAACCATGTTGGGGAGGGCATCACGGACGCCTCTAGTGGAGGGGTAATAAGGAAACCATGTCGGGGAGGGCATCATGTCGCCTCTAGTGGAGGGGTAATAAGGAAACCATGTTGGGGAGGGCATCACGGACGCCTCTAGTGGAGGGGTAAGAAGGAAACCATGTCGGGGAGGGCATCATGTCGCCTCTAGTGGAGGGGTAATAAGGAAACCATGTCGGGGAGGGCATCATGGACGCCTCTTCTGTCAGCTGATCCCGGCACAGAACCAGGGACTTTCTGACAAGTAAGAAAATGGAATGGGTTTTTTTTTGTTTTAATCTCGTCTGTTTGGAATTTTCTCTTTT
Organism: Chelidonichthys spinosus; assembly: GCA_029853015.1. NCBI lineage: Eukaryota > Metazoa > Chordata > Actinopteri > Perciformes > Triglidae > Chelidonichthys > Chelidonichthys spinosus. The sequence continues at coordinate 231,850 of CM056829.1, read as the reverse complement.
TTTTTCTTTTGGAGTTGCTTCATGAAATAGTTGCTCCCTCGGAGATTGAGCAATGGTTTACTTTGGAAGGAATTCGGGATATTCTAGATGCGGAGCGTATAATCTAAAGCAGAGTTCAGAGGGACAGCCACACCACACTGATAGACAAAAAATATCAGTCAAAATACCCCGTGTCAACACACACACACACACACACACACACACATGCACTTTGAAAAGTATTAACGAGGGCACGATGACTTCCTGGATGTTTCAGGTCCCATAAATAGCACAGAGTAAGTAAGGGGTGGAGTTACCTGCAGATGCATACGGGCACAAAACATTCCCACGCCTGTTCTTTGACACTAAATCAAATGTTACCTCAGTCTCGGTCAAATAAATTCCGTCAATTATTCAAATAATAATCGCAATCTCAAAATTGCATTATTGATCACCACAATTAATCGATTTAATATTAGGATTGTTATAATAAACAGAGCGCTGCTTTCACCTCCATGTTGTTATATTGACACTCATAATGCACTCATAAAACTCTGTCCATACCTGAATCAAGCTCTTCCTTTGATGGTTAAATGGACGGCTAGCCACAGGTGTTATGATGATGCAGACTTGAACATTAGCAGAAATAATGCACCACAACATGGAAGTGGAAGCTCTGCTAATTTAAACCACAATTTAAACAAACAATTTAAATCAATGATCACCTATATGAGTAGGAGTCACCCTCTGTGCCAAAATGTAGTCAGTCCATGAAATAGTTGCTTCAATATTTCTGCTCACTGCCTCTTATTTGTGGCACTCACATGAAAAAGTGAACCACAGCCAACCTGTTGCATTAGCCAATCAAGCCCTAACACACTGTAATCAGTCAACTCCCTAATACCCACCATGATGAGCTCCACTCAATCGTCCCCTTCCATCCACACACGCAATGAAGAGCTGGTTTTATTGACTTTGAGATATTGCTCATTGGAGGCAAAGTTCGTGTAGTTGAACATGTTTATGGTCTGGTTTCTGCTAATGGCCTGAATGTAATAGCCGGGCTTCGACAACGGAAACAGTTTGTCCTTGGCTCCAGGAATAAATACGAGCTAAAAAAAGAGGTTCGGCACAGTCCAATCATCTGCACGACGACATGTCGCTCAATCAAGCTTCTGCATCGACATGTCAGACAAGTAAAAAGAGGAGAAGCCCTGATGGACAGAAGCTGTCGTATATTTCAAATTTCACTTCTATTATCAAAATATCTGATGGAGGAGGATCAAAAAGTCGGTGCTTTTTTTTTTTTACCAGTGCTAACTGCACTAATATTGCTTTCATCCCAAACATTAAGCCACTAAAACTGCTGCTGTTAACGCAGTGGCGTTCATCCTGCAGGGATGTTGTTCTGTCATTCCATCAGACTCGCAGGAAAACGTTTCCAAACAGCGTGGTTAGCTGCCGCCACGTTGATTGTGGCTCTGACACACGGTGGGGTATTACTGCAGCACATGCTGATCGTTGAGGTGAAGCGGGGCCTCCATCACGTCTCGGAGCCGGCAGGATGTTGGTTTTCTACCCGTTCAGAAAGGAGGAGCTCGCCATCCAATACCGCCGCCGTATTCCTGACCCTTCGCTACATGGCGGGATTGGGATTCTTCAGCATGCCAACGCCGCTATGTGGCTTCTCCTCCTTGCGCACGCCGCTGACAGCTTGCAACACACAATCTCTCGGGCCGCCTCGTCTCGCCTCATCTGAATATTCATGAACGCTGTTCGGCGGCCACATTCCATTATCGGGGAGATTGCCTGGCATGGGGCTCCCGTCTGGTTCACAAGTGGGTGTATTTGACTAACATCCTCTATTCACCCTGCTGGAAACAAACACTGGCAGAGAAAAAAGGCTGACCCGAAACTGTGTGATAAGGATCCGCCCCGGGCCCAGGTCTTTAACCTTCCTAGATAGTAAACGGGCATTTCCCTGAGTAGACTTTGGACACATAACGGTGGAAGGATTGAGATGTTCTCCAGATGTACGATTCTAGAGGCTTCTATATTAAAAGGATTACAGCTATAACTTCTGGCATCTGATTCGTTTGGTGCAATCACACGCTTTTCATGACGTGGAATAAGATTCCGAGACATGGAAGGAAGAAATCTCCAAATATGTCCATCGCCGGTGACGCCACTGTAAAGTATGCACCTTCTACCTCCAAGGCCATCGCCTCTTCATTTTTATAGATGTGGGATGTGTTGAGTAAAAGAATAAAACAGGGTGAGAGCCAAAAATACACATTTTTAATATGAGAGGCGTGATTTCATTGAAGTCGACTGTGACGAGTGGCTACTGCTGCAAGAGCACACACACACACACACACAGACCTTATTTAGCAGCCTCTTGTTTGCAATCTATATTCAAAGGTGAAGGCTGAGATGTGGTTGCCAACGGGGACATGAGAGTCATTTAAAATCAATCCGGGCCAACGAGCGAACGCAAAGCCGGGATTAAACGAGGGAGCCAGGCAAAGAGGGAGGACAGGGCGAGGAGGGAGGACGTGGCAAGGAGGGAGGACGGGGCGAGGAGGGAGGACGGTCTCTGACCGGCGATGGATGACAGCGGAAGAGGACACGGAGAACACACGAGAACCTGGATATTGCGCTCCGACGGCGGCTGCTGCTGCCATTACTCATTGTTACACGTTCAAGGTCTCCATGTGAACCTCTCTCTCTCTCTCTCTCATAACAACCTCCACTTCATAACCAACCATTCTCCCACGAGGCACATGCATCTGAAGCTCCTCCACACACACACACACACACACACACACACACGTAAACAAATACATCCTGCCCAGAAAACGCAGACACACACTTAATGTCATCAGCCTGTCAACAGCCATTCAGCCCGGCTCTCGCACGTCATTCTGATGTAAATGTCCATTCAGGTGTCGAGATGTGTGAAGTGTCGGGTGTGTGTGTGTGTGTGTGACGGATGGGCGTCCATGTTCCTCTCGCTCACTCCAGACTCGTATCGACCGCAGGAGTGAAGGTCGGGTCAAGGTCGAGCTCCCGTGTACTCTGCAGAAGAGCACCGGGGCCCTTGGGTTCCCATTACCGGGACACAATGACTTCTTGTTAAAAAAAAGGAGTGTGGCCTGCAGGTCTGGTGTTCCATCACGGCCTTTCACGGGACGTCACTCTCATTGGCTTTCGCTCTTTGAGAAATGACCTTCCCAAAAATGTCACGACTGTCTGACAAGTCCCTGAGCCGGAGCCAGATAAGACACAACAATGTGCCCTCGGATGGTAATTAACGCTCCGGCCGGGTCGCGGTCTGTGTGTGTGTGTGTGTGTGAGTGTGTGTGTGAGTGGCTCGAGGGGAAGGGAAGGTGAGCCGCTGTGCAAACGTCTTGCATTCTAACAGGCCCTATTATGTAAATGTGGCGCGATGAGACGAGCATGCGAATGTGCGACGTGGGAGAGCTCATCCATCATAATGGAGGTTGATAAGCATGTTATGTCAAGATGATCCGACAGCGGCAGTCGTGCACACATGAGGGGGGAAAAGGAAAAGATGCAGATGGAGGGGAAGAAAAAAGATAATGATTATTGGTGCTTGCTGGACCAAGAGCATTATTTATTATTGAGAAAACAGCTTTTCACACATGCAGAGATCTTGCCTTGGGATGAGCACCTCCTTGGAAACGTGACCGAAGGCTAAGGCTACATTTAGGACGTTAAAGGCACTCGTAGTTTTGGGTAAGAAAATACAGTCACCGTGGGGAATATAATTCAATGTTCCCTTGGAGGTTTCAACCTCTTTTAAACAGTGTTTCTAGCAGCTCTGAGGTGAGTCGCTGGGGGTGTGGCGGCCTGTGGAAGGGACACGGCCAGTGGTATGAGGCCCTATTGTGCAAGCGTCTGAGGTGGAGGAGGAGAGGTGGAGGAGAGGTGGAGCAGAGGTGGAGGAGAGGTGGAGAAGAGATGGAGGAGAGGAGGAGAGTGGAAGAGAGGAGAGGTGGAGCAGAGGTGGAGGAGAGGAGGAGGAGAGGTGGAGAAGAGATGGAGGAGAGGAGGAGGAGGAGAGTGGAGGAGAGGAGAGGTGGAGCAGAGGAGGAGGAGAGGTGGAGAAGAGATGGATGAGAGGAGGAAGAGAGTGGAGGAGAGGAGGAGGAGAGGTGGAGAAGAGATGGAGGAGAGGTGGAGGAGAGGAGGAGGAGGAGAGGTGGAGCAGAGGTGGAGAAGAGGAGGAGAGGTGGAGAAGAGATGGAGGAGAGGAGGAGGAGAGGTGGAGGAGAGGAGGAGGAGAGGAGAGGTGGAGCAGAGGTGGAGGAGAGGAGGAGGAGGAGAGTGGAGGAGAGGAGAGGTGGGGCAGAGGAGGAGGAGAGGTGGAGAAGAGATGGAGGAGAGGAGGAGGGGAGGTGGAGAAGAGATGGAGAAGAGGAGGAGAGGTGGAGGAGAGGAGGAGGAGAGGAGAGGTGGAGGAGAGGAGGAGAGGTGGAGAAGAGATGGAGGAGAGGAGGAGGAGGAGAGTGGAGGAGAGGAGAGGTGGAGCAGAGGAGGAGGAGAGGTGGAGAAGAGATGGATGAGAGGAGGAGGAGAGTGGAGGAGAGGAGGAGGAGAGGTGGAGAAGAGATGGAGGAGAGGTGGAGGAGAGGAGGAGGAGGAGGAGAGGAGAGGTGGAGCAGAGGTGGAGGAGAGGAGGAGAGGTGGAGAAGAGATGGAGGAGAGGAGGAGGAGAGGTGGAGGAGAGGAGGAGGAGAGGAGAGGTGGAGCAGAGGTGGAGGAGAGGAGGAGGAGGAGAGTGGAGGAGAGGAGAGGTGGGGCAGAGGAGGAGGAGAGGTGGAGAAGAGATGGAGGAGAGGAGGAGAAGAGATGGAGAAGAGGAGGAGAGGTGGAGGAGAGGAGGAGGAGGAGGAGAGGAGAGGTGGAGGAGAGGTGGAGAAGAGATGGAGGAGAGGAGGAGGAGAGGTGGAGGAGAGGTGGAGGAGAGGAGGAGGAGAGTGGAGGAGAGGTGGAGGAGAGGAGAGTGGAGGAGAGGTGGAGGAGAAGGAGAGATGAGGTGGAGGAGGAGGAGGAGGAGTGGAGTAGGAGAGGAGAAGGAGAGGTGAGGTGGAGGAGGAGGAGTGGAGGAGGAGAGGTGGAGGAGAGGTGAAGCAGAGGTGGAGGAGAGGAGGAGGAGAGGTGGAGAAGAGATGGAGGAGAGGAGGAGGAGAGGTGAGGTGGAGGAGGAGAGTGGAGGAGAGGTGAAGCAGAGGTGGAGGAAAGGTGGAGGAGAGGAGGAGGCAGTGGCGGTTTCTCATATGGGCAGTCGCCCAGGGCTGCATTCGTGGAGGGGCGGCATGAGCGCCCGCACAGAAGAAGGTGCGTCTGCTGATGCTGAGAGAGACTGGTTCACACCGGCCGCGGAAGCGCCGCGAATAGGCTCGGCCGCCCCACGCCGTGAAGCGATCGTTTCAGTTTCTAAAATACCGCAATTGACAAATGCGATATTTGTGTATCTAAACTCGCACTGGGAAACAGGAAGAGAAAATACATGTAATAAATGTGAAGAGTAGATAAACAAATATGTGTATTTCAACTGTATATCTACACTGTCTACTACCATACACACTCTCTCTGTCTGTGTGTGTGTGTGTGTGTGTCTCTCTCTCTCTCTCTCTCTCTCTCTCTGTCTCTCTCTCTGTCTCTCTCTCTGAACGGATACATAGAAGAAGTGTACAAACTTCTTGGTTACAGAAACATGGCATATTTATTTTATGAGGTTATGATAAAAAAAAAATAGCTCTGAATGAAGATGAGCAGAAGCGCTTGTCGACCTGGTCTGAACAGGGGGGCAGGGGGGGTCCATTTGTGTGTGTGTGTATGTGGGGGGGGGGGACGCTGGAGGTGAGGTTCGCCCAGGGCGTCATGAAACCTAGGACCGCAACTGGGAGGAGGAGAGGTGAAAGAGAGATGGAGGAGAGGAGGAGGTGAGGAGAGGTGGAGGAGAGGAGGAGGAGAAGTGGAGGAGAGGTGAAGCAGAGGTGGAGGAGAGGAGGAGAGGTGAAAGAGAGATGGAGGAGAGGAGGAGGAGAGTGGAGGAGAGGAGGAGGTGGAGGAGAGGATGAGGAGAGGAGGAGGTGGAGGAGAGGTGGAGGAGAAGGAGAGTGGAGGAGAGGTGGAGGAGGAGGAGAGTGGAGGAGGAGCAGAGTGGAGGAGAGGTGGAGGAGGAGGAGAGTGGAGGAGAGGAGGAGGAGAGGTGGAGGAGGAGGAGAGTGGAGGAGAGGAGAGGTGGGGCAGAGGAGGAGGAGAGGTGGAGAAGAGATGGAGGAGAGGAGAAGAGATGGAGAAGAGGAGGAGAGGTGGAGGAGAGGAGGAGGAGGAGGAGAGGAGAGGTGGAGGAGAGGTGGAGAAGAGATGGAGGAGAGGAGGAGGAGAGGTGGAGGAGAGGTGGAGGAGAGGAGGAGGAGGAGGAGAGTGGAGGAGAGGTGGAGGAGAGGAGAGTGGAGGAGAGGTGGAGGAGAAGGAGAGGTGAGGTGGAGGAGGAGGAGGAGGAGTGGAGTAGGAGAGGAGAAGGAGAGGTGAGGTGGAGGAGTGGAGGAGGAGAGGTGGAGGAGGAGGAGAGGTGGAGGAGAGGTGAAGCAGAGGTGGAGGAGAGGAGGAGGAGAGGTGGAGAAGAGATGGAGGAGAGGAGGAGGAGAGGTGAGGTGGAGGAGGAGAGTGGAGGAGAGGTGGAGGAGAGGTGAAGCAGAGGTGGAGGAAAGGTGGAGGAGAGGAGGAGGCAGTGGCGGTTTCTCATATGGGCAGTCGCCCAGGGCTGCATTCGTGGAGGGGCGGCATGAGCGCCCGCACAGAAGAAGGTGCGTCTGCTGATGCTGAGAGAGACTGGTTCACACCGGCCGCGGAAGCGCCGCGAATAGGCTCGGCCGCCCCACGCCGTGAAGCGATCGTTTCAGTTTCTAAAATACCGCAATTGACAAATGCGATATTTGTGTATCTAAACTCGCACTGGGAAACAGGAAGAGAAAATACATGTAATAAATGTGAAGAGTAGATAAACAAATATGTGTATTTCAACTGTATATCTACACTGTCTACTACCATACACACTCTCTCTGTCTGTGTGTGTGTGTGTGTGTGTGTGTCTCTCTCTCTCTCTCTCTCTCTCTCTGTCTCTCTCTCTGTCTCTCTCTCTGAACGGATACATAGAAGAAGTGTACAAACTTCTTGGTTACAGAAACATGGCATATTTATTTTATGAGGTTATGATAAAAAAAAATAGCTCTGAATGAAGATGAGCAGAAGCGCTTGTCGACCTGGTCTGAACAGGGGGGCAGGGGGGGTCCATTTGTGTGTGTGTGTATGTGGGGGGGGGGACGCTGGAGGTGAGGTTCGCCCAGGGCGTCATGAAACCTAGGACCGCAACTGGGAGGAGGAGAGGTGAAAGAGAGATGGAGGAGAGGAGGAGGTGAGGAGAGGTGGAGGAGAGAAGGAGGAGAAGTGGAGGAGAGGTGAAGCAGAGGTGGAGGAGAGGAGGAGGAGAGGTGGAGGAGAGGTGAAGCAGAGGTGGAGGAGAGGAGGAGGAGAGGTGAAAGAGAGATGGAGGAGAGGAGGAGGAGAGGAGGAGGTGGAGGAGAGGATGAGGAGAGGAGGAGGTGGAGGAGAGGTGGAGGAGAAGGAGAGTGGAGGAGAGGTGGAGGAGGAGGAGAGTGGAGGAGGAGCAGAGTGGAGGAGAGGTGGAGGAGGAGGAGAGTGGAGGAGAGGAGGAGGAGAGGTGGAGGAGGAGGAGAGTGGAGGAGAGGAGGAGGTGGAGGAGAGGTGGAGGAGGAGCAGAGTGGAGGAGAAGAGGAGGAGAGGAGGAGGAGAGTGGAGGAGAGGAGGAGGTGGAGGAGAGGATGAGGAGAGGTGGAGGAGGAGAGGTGGAGGAGGAGGAGAGTGGAGGAGAGGAGGAGGTGGAGGAGAGGTGGAGGAGGAGGTGGAGGAGAGGAGGAGGAGGAGAGTGGAAGAGAGGTGGAGGAAAGGAGAGGTGGAGGAGAGGTGGAGGAGAGGAGGAGGAGAGGTGGAGGAGAGGTGAAGCAGAGGTGGAGGAGAGGAGGAGAGGTGAAAGAGAGGAGGAGGAGAGGTGGAGGAGAGGTGAAGCAGAGGTGGAGGAGAGGAGGAGGAGAGGTGAAAGAGAGATGGAGGAGAGGAGGAGGAGAGTGGAGGAGAGGAGGAGGTGGAGGAGAGGATGAGGAGAGGAGGTGGAGGAGAGGTGGAGGAGGAGGAGAGTGGAGGAGAGGTGGAGGAGGAGGAGAGTGGAGGAGGAGCAGAGTGGAGGAGAGGTGGAGGTGGAGGAGAGGTGGAGGAGGAGGAGGAGCAGAGTGGAGGAGAGGAGGAGGTGGAGGAGAGGTGGAGGAGGAGAGGTGGAGGAGGAGGAGTGGAGGAGAGGAGGAGGTGGAAGAGAGGTGGAGGAGGAGCAGAGTGGAGGAGAGGAGGAGGAGAGTGGAAGAGGAGCAGAGTGGAGGAGAGGAGGAGGTGGAGGAGAGGTGGAGGAGGAGCAGAGTGGAGGAGAGGAGGAGGTGGAGGAGAGGTGGAGCACACTGAAGCTGCTGGGGAAGCCCCCGTTTCCAGGGGTGGGAGGGTACAGTACTTTGTTATGTCATCTTTCCTATATTTGCTACTTCGTTGTGTCATCGATAGCGGTGATTAATAAATCAGTGATTGTATTTTCACATGGATCCTGCTTATATTTGTGATTTTGCCAAAGCAGGACTGCCGTACAGCAACATTAAGCTGCTCTCCTCCGGACTTCAACACAGATTTGTTGTTCCTAATGCAGCGTAGCAGGAAAAGGAGTCCATGTTAATCTGAGCAGTATTCAGAGCATGTTGCTCCTCTCTGCCGGGGCTTCGTTCCCAAACAAACTGAAACGTGATACAGCGTGCATATGGTGTTACGTCATCCTGTCTCCATTCCCAGCCCTACTTTCTCTGTCCGCCAAAATCAATGGCCTGAACCCGCCACTCCCAACATTTGTTGGACGCTCAGTCAGACCATCTGCAACCGTGTCTGCGTTCCCTTTGTACCAAATCATGCACATTGTACATCATCAGGCGACGACCAATCAGGTAGCGGGAGTGCGTCTGGCCCCTCCCTCCCCAGGAAGCGGCCATGTTTCTCAGAGAGAAGTCACGCTGCGGCAACAACGTTCTTCACAAAGCCAGGAAGGAAGAGAGCGGAGGCGGAGCCGCTATGAGGCACCTGGATGGAGGCCATGGGAGTAATTGGAAACAATAGTTCTACCACGCTGATGAGATTAAATCACATTTTCCAGGGATTCTCGCTGATGAGGTGGATTACTTTAAATCTAAGTGACTGGATTGAAATTCATTCATTCAGAGTCATCAGTCCATATTAAAAATGCAAAATTGAGCATTTGCACAATCAATTACACTGCAAAAAGTGAATCAAATATGATTTATGCACTTATGTATTAGTTGGTATCAGCAAATTGTCCAAAAACATTAAAGCACTGAAGAGACCAGAAATCCCAGGATATTATTGCCGTGAAGAAAATAAATGAGTATTAAATAGCAACAGCGAATGATATTCTTATCTTATTAAATTTGAATAAGATACTTATTTGATCTGCACACATGAAATCTGCAGCAAGAAAAAATAACATGTTGTTTGCCGTTCAAAAACTATGCCATGTGGCCAGAATGAAATGTTTTTTTCTTCTCTGGGACGGGGTTTGATTGTTGATTGATCATCGCCCAATGCTTTCACACACAGTCAACGTAGTTCAGAATCACTGACCAGATCACTTTTACTGTTGTTGCTAGTAACGAGGCTCCAGGCTATTTTTTACATGTGAACGCATCATAACTTTACATTTACCTCCCCCAAGTGTACTTACTGAATAATGGCAGGAAAAACATTATTTGACATTGTGGTGGTTGAACTAATGAATCCGAGGTTGGCGAGCGTGCCAAACCTTATGGATCCCGGATCACCTGGTCTGTTGATACGACCACGTGGTGCATAGACAACAAGATGGGAGGACAGAAACGCTCAGGCTCACATGGGGGTCAACATTACCTCATCAACTATTGTATTATTTGAACAAAGATGTGTGATGATGATGATTTAACTGACATGCCCGAAATAAATAAATTTAAAAAAATAATAAAAAAACTATAAATGAATACAGTGGTCCAGACGGGGGGGATAGCGAGAGATGAAGGTAGAAATGAGGAAGGGACTGATGGAGAAGATGCGAGGGGAAAGGAGGGAAGGTGGGAGAGTGTCAGCAGATCCTTCGATCCCCATCGCCAACATGACGGTCCGTCGGTGATCTACAACTAGAAGTGTAAGGCTGTCCATGTGCTCTAGTGGTGGGAATCATCGGGCACCTCACGATTATTAAACTATCAGGATGCATCGATATTTTGGATTTCAAATCTTTCAAACCTATTCCTATTTGTTTGATGCAATTGATGTGCTACATTACTTATATAAAACGTGGAAAGATTGCCAAAAAGATGTTAACAATTGATTATAGACTGCATCGATGAAAACTGTTCAACAAAGCATCACGATGCATCATAAAATCGATTACTTCTCCCACCTCTAATGGTGTCGGGTATACGCCGGTGCATCACAGTGGAAATACAGCTCATGCCGGGGAAAAGCCGTGATGCCCCTGATAAGGAAAGTTTGATTCACTCTTCCAGCCTCGATCTACAAACAGGAAGACTGAGCTGTTTTGGCATCAATTATTCAAGTGGATATTGTGAGTGTTTGCTATTCTTCCCCGAGTGGCACGTCAACATCCTTTTGCAACAGAACCGCAGCCAACGCATCATCTCCCTGGTGGGCTCCTACGCATCATCACTTCAACATGACAGTTTCCTATTGTATTTCCAACCGGCCATTACAGACAGCCCCATTTAGCATGTAATCACATCTCAATAAGGACCAGGATTTCAGCGCCGCCCCCGGATCAATGCTCCCCAACATCGCGCGTGGCTCAGGAGAAAAATCAATACGCCCCCTTTGTCGAGACTTATCTGTGCATGCTGCAACGTGGTGCAGAATGCATGATGCCTGAGATGCATGAAGGAGGTCCTGCTGCTGCTGCGTCAAGGAGACGGAGGAGGGGGGGGGGCATTATGACGTAGTATCGACCCAAGTTGGGAAAACAAGCCCAGGATGCAGGAAGCTGCAGGGGAACGGATGCTCCATCGATCGGGTCCCTCGTGCCAGACAAAGCACGGGACTTGCATGGAGAAAGGAGGTGAGACCGTGTGGATGGTTAGACAGGAGGACGGAGGGTAAGACAGACACAGGCGAAGACGGGAGCTCAAAGAGAGAAAAGTCTTTATCGTGCTGTATAATTGACCAGTTGCAAAGTCCACACACATACACATGCTGCTTTTGCTCTTTAATGACTGTTATAATAAAATAAAGAGCAACAGCATTGTCTTCTGTCTTTTTCACTCATCTACACTGCAGACTCGGTCTGACATCCTGGATATATGCATGAAATGTTATATATTAATCTTCCAAAAAGAGAAACATGTATTTTGGGAGTGCAGTGACGGCGTGGGCAGCTCTGACAGCTTGACGGAGTAGCAGCGGCTTTAGCAAATGGTTGATTTACATCATGACAACCTCGGTCTTAATACCGCGGATGTGATTGAAAAAAACTGACCCTACAAATGGCTTTATATAACAGTCAATTGCAATTAGGGTGGAACAGTGCACTTGGAGCTGAGCCAGTCATAATCCAGCCAATGTGTGGACGGAGAGCATCGCTAGGCTGACTCACTTAAACCCTCTTTCTTTTAGATTTTACTGCTGTAATACAATGGTTTCCCAGTTTGGGATTAATATAGTAGCTCCATCCATACTCTCCTCATACCCGATGGCATTTGACACGTATAATGGCATATTATGGTTTCGATGCTATGAATAAAAGAAAGAAATAATGATAGGAACAAGCAAGTTGCATCTGTAGTAAATTGTGCCGGCTTGCCTCTGCTCTCGGAGCAGCAGACCGTCACTGATGCAGAGCAGCAGATGGGGAATGATGTTGGCCAGATTGTGTCTTCGGAGTCTCAAAAAGACTTAAAGACTAAAAAAAAAAACCTGCGTCCTTCAGGGGATTAATCGCGTCTTGTAGGAAATTGGCCTAATCCAAAACAAATCCAGCGGGATATGTTTTGGTAATTCATCGATTGTGCGGGGGGCCGGGCCTTTAAACCTCTGACAGATCTCGTGTTGTCGCGTTGTCGACGACACATCGCTCTCACAGACTCAACTTGATTACACAAGAGCAGCATTACAGATGCCAGATATGTAATCCCTTACACAGCCAGGATGAAATGCTTCAAAACCCAGTGTTGGGTTGGAATAAAAAGCCATTTCATTTTCAAGGCCTCATCAATACCCATAATTATTTCTCATTAAATACTGCTCTTTACCTTTTAGAATTATAGTGTGTTATTATTGTCATTTTTGGACACTACGGTTATTTGTTAATCATTCAATGGTGTCACACACACACACACACACACTCGCAGACCAACAGGCTGGTGGTGTTATTAACCTCTGTGTCACGGCTTGTTAATTACACTGCATCTGTGCCTCCCCTCCCCCCTCATCCGTGCACGCAGCACCCAAACTTCCTCCTCCTGAACTGGAATCAACGAGACCCGATCTAGTGTTGCCATATGTTTGGTTCCAGCTCTTCCCTGAGAGAAGTGTGGCCCCTGCCCTCCTCCTCGCCCTCCTTTATGGCCCCATGGGGGTACCGGTCGCCACTGCCAATTAGCCCCGGCTTATGACCCAACACTAAGCGAGCGCTTCCTCCCTTGCAAAGCCCCTTTCTATAAGCGATCAGGAGTCGGACATGTGTGTCCCCTGTGGCTGCTGCAGACCCCCCTGCTGCTGCAGCCGAAGCCTGTGGATGACAGACGAGGTGGAGGGGTGAAGAAGGGTAGTTATAGTCGATCAATCCAGCAGTGGATCGGCTACTGAAGCACGCTCATGAACAAGGTGATGTATAATATGAATGCTAACACCGACTTAGCTGGAAATAACTGAATGGTTAGGTGGTGGTGTGTGTATACTCCAATACTGCACAAGGGAAAATCTGTTTTTGTCAATGGAGTCTGGTGGTTTTTAAGAGGTGGTTCTCGATATATAGCTTCAGTTCCTGGTAAGAACTTGCTGTCTGAATGGATGGAAGCAGCAGAAAAAAACATTAGCCACTTTTCAAAGTATATTTTCACTGCTTTAGTTGGTCATCACACACTTTCTGACGAGAGCTGACGATGTGATGATGATTATTCTCCTGGAAGCGACAGTCATTTCACCAGCTGCTGCATCGATCTGGTCTATGTTGTGTGACCTTCGAAGAAGTACATTACTTAGCTTCCATGCTGGTGCTACTGTCTGCTCCTGCAAACCTATTATTGTACGTATTTTACAGACTATGGGAGGATGTGGGAAAATGTTCTTAGAAGGATATACATACAAATGTCTGGATTCAATACATAGATTTAATGGTGTCTGGAGGTCCTCACGTTAACTACTGAGTTTCATTGTGATGGGGGCACCTGTAGGGCTCTAGAAAGAGATGGCAATGGATGGCAAACTAATTTAAGGTGCCCCCCCCCCCCCCATTCCCTGGCAATGGAGCAATCCAGTCATTTCAGGACGAGCAGCAGATACGCCATCACTTCTCTGGTGGACGAGCCAGAGGGGAGTGGGAGGACCCGAGGTGTTTCAGTGCATAAATAACACGGCTGTGGAGGAAGAGGATGTCTTTTCCTGCTGACATACAAACGCTGAGCCTCTCTGAGTCACCAGCAGAGCTCTCTGTTCACCTGCAGTGTGTGTGTGTGTGAGTTTGTGCTGAGATGTAGGTCCAAGTCTTGGTGCATTATCCCGTGCTTCTTGCGTTATTAGAAAAGGGAACAGGAAAAGATGAGGACGAGAGACCTCCTTGATGAGACCAGACCCAACAGCAGCACAGAGACACCAGGACCCTGATCAGCCAAGCATGGTCCAAAATCCCCCACCTGCTGTCTGCTGTCTCACACCTTCGCTCGGTGCATCTTTCTAACCCTGTCTGATACTTTCTTCTCCCCTCACTCCACTATTCTCTTCCATCATCCAGCTTTGGCCGCTGCAGCAATAAAAAAAAGCTGCCCGAAGCCAAATTGCATGGCGGGGGAGAGCGCAGCAAGCGCTGATTGCGGCCACAGATTGCCGACTGTGACCTGCCACCTTGAGGTCAGAGCACGGCGACCTTGGGTTGTGATGATGGATGTCTACCTAATGGCACTTTTGTTTCACTCTTGATGAACTCTATTCGGAGAAACTGCTGGTGTTATTGATTGAACAGCATTCTACTATTTCTTGAATATTTCTAGTTTAATAATCACAATATTCTTCATGTTGTTGTATTTTTCTCTTAATTGTAAAGTAAGTATTTGCATATGTATTTTGTATTATATTGTACATGTATTTTCTTTTCTTTTCTTCTTTTTTAAATGTAATTTAATTGCCTTTTTACATCATGGCCAGGGGACTACAGATGAAAACTAGCCTTCTGACTAATTCTGGCTTTTTTTAACCATGTGTAACCATGTGTTTTATGAAATTGCACTGTCCCCTTTTAAATAAGCTAATTCTAATGTAAGTACTGTTACCTATCTGCCCCACCTTGGGGGGTTGAACGACGGGGCAAAAGAAGAGCTGAGGTCCACATAATAATCCAGCCTGTACTGAAGACTGGCAACGCCAAGGTCACAAGGTCACATTATCTGGGTTTTTTAAAGAAAGCCTTTTGGTTACACTCATTTGAACACAGAGGCAAGCATGCACACAGTAGATAAGATTACAACCGACTTTTACATTGCTTATCTCGATTAAGGAGGCGACACAACGCATGTTGCTCTTCCATGAGCGAGAATGCATTTCCACCTCCACTTCCACAAGTCAGACAGGAAAGAATGAAACTAAACAACTCTCTGGAAGCAGCGTATTGATCAGGTCCGATTGCTGCGTCTGGGGACCAATTTAACTCAGCCAGGCTTGTGCTCTTCTGACACACTGTCTTCCCAGAGGTTTTTGAAATCGGTGGCAATATTTTGTTGAAAATCATCAATTTGCTGACATCAAAGTGCAAATGAGTTTTGGCTTTTTAACATTACAATACAGCTGAGAGGCACCGAAAATCAATACTGGCTCTGTTACATTGTGAAACAGCGAGTATGCAAAGTATGCAAGAGGAGCACCGTCTTCCCCTCAATGCATAGCACGTTTTATCTGATCCACTTTAACTCAATTTACAGTAGCGATACTAAATAAACTCTACTCAATAAAATCAAAGGTCAAGATGAGTTTAGCTGTGTTCACCCTCCACGTTTGCATGCATCGTAACAAACCGGCAGTAAGAAGCAGCTCCGCTTCCTTTTCCTCCTTGATGAGATACTGCTACACATTCCTTTCATGTGCTGAGAGCTTGACATATTCTTCGTATTATAGAAACAATTAAACTTGTAATTATGGGCTGTATATTATGTCAGGGGTCACTGAGCAACTACAGGAGCTTTGACCAACACAAAACATCTGATTGACCAGCTGGGAAAAACAGGAGGTTCCTCTGATTGATTTCTATGGGAACACTGGACTTGTACAATCTGCTCGGATTCATTAAAAGGAGTATCATTCAGAGGCATTCCCTGACAGGAAGGTTTTCTCCCTCTTCCCTCTGTGCTCATGCTCCACACGGCACAGAGTGACCAAAGAGTCATAAAGTTTGTATCCAAACTTTAATACAAGTCTTACAAAGAGGAGGAGGAGGCTTCAGACGCGATTACCTCTATCTCGGCGTGCAGCGAAGAGGACAAAGAGAAGAGGTTACTGGCTTTGCTGAGGGCTGACAGCTCAGAGGAGCTCTGGGCCGAGGTAGATAAAGATATCAGAGTGGTTGCATGCACACTGACAGGAGCTGGATGGGAGACGGGAGCTTTTTATTATTCTAAAATGCTTCTGAATGCCTGTGACGGCAGGCCGAGAGACCATCAGCGGAGGCTTGGGGTAAAATGGGAGAACAAATCTTCGGCCGCGTTGCATCATGTCCCTTAGCAGAAGTCCACCAGTGGGGATTCTGGACTGGAGGGCCAAAAATGTGATGCAATACTGACCAGCGGGCCAGCAATTGAAAACTGTGGAGTCAGTACTTACGAGCAGCGCTACCGATCGATCCTGCTCAGTGAGACAAACAGTACATCAGTGCACGCTAGGGATGTCCCGATCCAGCTTTTTGCACTTCCGATCCGATACCGATATTGTAGCTTTTAGTATCGGCCGATACCGATACCGGCCGATCCAAGCATGTATTAAACACAGACCGAATCAACGCACACAGACCTAATCAACGCACACAGACCGAATCAACGCACACAGACGTAATCAACGCACACAGACCGAATCAACGCACACAGACCGAATCAACGCACACAGACCTAATCAACACACACAGACCGAATCAACGCACACAGACCTAATCAACGCACACAGACCAAATCAACGCACACAGACGTAATCAACGCACACAGACCGAATCAACGCACACAGACCGAATCAACGCACACAGACCTAATCAACACACACAGACCGAATCAACGCACACAGACCTAATCAACGCACACAGACCAAATCAACACACACAGACCGAATCAACGCACACATGCACACACCTGTTATCGTACGATCAGCCTGCTTTCATTAAATGGTTCTACATCAGTAGACCCTCTTTGGGGTTTATTAGGTTGAATCTGGGGGGGATACAGCAATGCTAATGCTCTTCAGACCTGAAACACAAAGCTGCTCACAGAAGAGCACACACACTTACACACACACACACACACACACACACACACACACACACACACACACATACACACACACGTCCACGCCCTTTTCTCTTATGCACACACACACTAATCCATAGTTCACTTAACAATGACTTGCCGCTGTGCTCACTGAACTACAACAAAGTGTGTATGTCTGTGTGCTTGCAGGTGTGTGTGTGTGTGTGTATGTGTCTTTAGTAATGCCCCAGCTGGGTTTCAGCAGAGTGCAGCACAACACATTCCCGTTGTTTCTCCCTGACCCCCAAGACGAGACTCGGCCAGGCACGCACAGCACCTCACACAATACGAAACTCCCGACACACACACACACTCCTTCTAAGTGCCTCCTTGCACCCTGAAGTCTGATCATGGATCAGGAGAACAATAGGCCTTCACTGGCTCCCTCCCTTTCTCAGGAGAGATATTTCCCATAGTTGTGCAATGACTGAATGAATAATAAAAAAAGAAACGTGTTGCCTCGTGTGAGGGAAGAGGTCTTGGCCCGGAGGCAGCAGTAGTAGTGACTCTCTGGCTGCCACGCCTCTCTTCTCGGCATGCACACTGTTTGCACATCTGATGAACACTTTAAAGAGCTTTGGATGAACATGGGAGCATGGGTCAACACCCCTAAGTCGTTATGAAGTGTCTTTATGAAGAAGGTCAACACGGCAACACTAACGGATGTTAATGGAGACCTGCGCTCTCTGCCCGTCTGTACCAGCGAGATCAGCAGGACTCATCGTACCGTCAGGATACCGCCGTCGGGGAAAAAGCTTCCTTTCAACTCTTCACCACTTTCCGATGGGCTCTGGCGCTCAGCGTTTCAAAGGGAAAACCACTTCAAAACAAACAGGTTCATTGCACTGATGGGACTTTTATACGACTTGGACGGTTTTCAAAGACTTTAATGTAGCCACGTGGTGCAGCTGAAAAGGTTTCTGCAGCTACGTGGTTCAGCAGCTCGACCCCGATGCTCGAGCATGTGACCGGCAGGCCGACGGAGCGGGCCGTCTTAAGCCGTCACATGGTCCAACTTACGCTCGGCAGGTCAGAGTTAATCACACAAATCAAATGTGAGATGTGCTTTAACGATCACATGCTCATTAGAGGCTGATCCCAAATCAATGAGATCCACATCAAACAGGCGGCTGGACATCAAACCGGCCAAAGTTCAGAGTCCAGGGGAGAACTCTGAACTCGGTGAAGAGAACTCCCTCCAAGGAAGTATTGTGAGTTATCGGAGTATGATCTTTTTTTAAAAAGATGATTGGAGGTAGGGTTGGGCGGTATGACGGTATTATACTGTGGGACAGTATAAAAGTGTCTACCGGTAGAGATTTTGCAATACTTCCGTTTATACCGGAGAAAGCGCAGATGTCTGCGGCATCGCTGTGAGTCACTGTAATTACACCGCCTCGACACACGGGGCACTGCGGGCATTGCAGCAGACTGCTTGCGTGGTTGCATGAGCACGATGAAGAAGAAACAGCTTTACCTGAGCGATAACAATCATGGCGGAGGTGGAGAGTGAACGTCACGAGGAAACGGAGGCAGCGCGACCTACCCATGATGAAGAGGAGGAACTCGTTCCGAAAAAGGGCGCTACGTCGGTTGTGTGGAACTTTTTCAGATTTAGAAAATCCGACAACGAACAAAAAGCGATACTCTGCAAAGAGTGTCGCGCGACTGTTGCTGCTGCAGGTGGAAACACTGTTAACCTCTTCCACCACTTAAAGTTAAAACATGTGACGCAGTAGTATGAGTCTTTCGCCGATGGCACCCCGTATGACAATAAATCACGTCGATGGAGGGAGATAACGGAGGCCATCACGATGCATACTTTTTCTCATTTGTTATTTTTATTTCTTATTAAGATGGAGCTCTGTGTTTACATTTGCACACACACTATAGCATAAGTTAAAGCTGGAGTTCAAATGTTTACCAGATATTTGCACATTCTTTGTGGCTTATTGTTTATTATATTATTATATTTTCTTTAAAATAATGTTATGCTGCTGTGAGAAAATCAAAATAAAAGAGGAAAATGATCAAATGCGACAGTATGGTTATTTTTAAGCCATTAATTGAATTTACAGGGGGGAAAATCATACCGTGATATATACCGTTACCGTGATATGAAATTATTCATACCGTGATATAAGATTTTACTCATACCGCCCAACCCTAATTGGAGGTGTATATATTGCAGCGGTAGCAGCCCAAACGTAGAAATGTGGAGATGTTGCAACAGTGCTCTAGCTGCAGGCCGTCGCCAGTGAGCAAACACTCCAGCTGGACTGGAATGTTTAAACAAAGCATGTTATCTCTCCGAGAGGACCAGATCCAGTATGTGCCCGTCTACTACGACTTGTCTTTACCTTTTCAACCACTTCACTACTACTGGAAACTATTTCCTTCTGAAGCAATGAAGCGTTTGCTTTAATATCTTGGGTGCTAAATTATAAATATATATCAAGGGACGAGCAGCCTTAATTGACAAGTATAGGTTGGATTTAAGTAAAAAATTGGACTTTGGTAGATGACACAGGAATGCGTAACAACCCCAGTGTAGCGACCCCGGCGTAACCACCCCGGCGTAACCACCCCGGCGTAATGACCCCAGCTAATGACCCCGGCCTCGTTGCTCTCCAGCGTAAGACCACAGCGTAACGACCCCAGCGTAGCGACCCCAGCGTAACGACCACAGCGTAACGAACCCGGCATAATGACCCCGGCCTCGTTGCTCTCCAGCGTAAGACCACAGCGTAACGACCCCAGCGTAGCGACCCCAGCGTAACGACCACAGCGTAACGAACCCGGCATAATGACCCCGGCCTCCTTGCACTCCAGCGTAACGACCTCCAGACTGAGTGACTGGATTGGCGCCAATCAACACATGATTGTTGTGACATTTCCGACCTGCCATTATCTGCAATTGGCTGTGATTCAGTGGCAACTCTGATGACTTAATTTCACCCTCCTCCTCCTCCTCCTCCTCGCCACTCACAGACAGCACAGCTCATCTCCTCCCAGATGAGGCGCACAGGGCTTAACTCGGACCTCTTCCTCTCCTAATCCTCCTCTGACTCTCCTGTAGGCCTCTCTCTCTCTCTCTCTCTCTCATCGTTTTCCTCTCCCTTTCCCTCTCTCTCTCTCTCATCGTTTTCCTCTCCCTCTCTCTCTCTCTCTCTCTCTCTCTCATGGTTTTCCTCTGTCTCTCTACTCCCAGCTCTGAACTGAAACGGCCTGCGACAGAGAATGTCAAAAGCCTTCTCTTCCTCATTACAGAGTTTCCCGAGGAGCCCCCCGCCAGTAAAAGTCGTTCAATCCTCATGCACTAGCAGAGTGTTCAGCCCCGCCGCTAACTGGCAAACACAAAGGCAGAGTTATTATTATCAACTCACATTTACATACATTTATGAGTGATACACCGGTGCACATACTTCATCACAAATCCAGTGCAGAGGCTAACAGTGCTATTTAAAAAAAAATAAAAAAATGGAACCATATTATTGCATCATCAAATGCCCCTTGATTCCACAGGATTGGCAAGGAGGGCTCAGAATAGACGATGTCAGCTACCTATGAGCTGGTCGGTACAGAAGCAGGAAATATTTATATTAGTTATTCATGCAAACTAATATAAATATGAAGCCGATCAAAGAGATGCAGGCCGACAACTCATCGCAAACGGGAAATGCAACAAAAGCAGACATTTTTAGGATTGTGCAGTGTGGCAAAATATTGTTACGTACTGCAGCAGAGTGTGTGTGTGTGTGTGTGTGTGCGTGTGTGTGCGCGCGCATGTACAGCTGCAGTGCTGCATTGCCAGAAAAAGAAGTTAGACCTTGTTTCCCGGAGAGATCCCAGCAGGGCTGGGATCAAGCTAATTGGTCTCACTGCACTGACTTTTCCTGGGAAACAAAATATGTGCATATGGAAGCTACCATCAACCTGATTTCAACCAATAATATCATGACATCCCTGCAACAATCAATCCTCTGTCGCTCCATAACAGGCTATATATATCAAAGCCCTCCCACTTTTTTAACTGCCCAATCAAATGCAAAGGATTTGATTTCAATCCCTCTTGCAACTCTCCACCTCTCAGATATTCGGTTTCACTGACAACATTCACAGAAACCCAACAGCACTGGGTTCAGACCAAAACCCCTATCGTACAATTGTGGTCTAAACACTGCGATCGGACCATGACTCTGAGTCTGACAGGACTCAGGTTACCTGTCCTCAGGTGTGCGGCTGCGGTTGAAGCGGATGTAAGCCTCTGTGTGATATTAAACCCCAAGCCTCGCTCTTTAAATCTTAAAAAAGTGAGAAAGATACTAAGAAAGATACTAGATGCCCGTTCCCAAGGCTCGGGTGTCTCCAGGTGTAATTGATACCGTTTGGTAGTTAGGCACCATGGCTCAATACTTTCATCCTTCATGTTGTCACCTGGTCGTCGAGGGTAACGACAGAAAAAAACTAAGAGTTCAGTTTCAGAAAACGGACTTTCAGAGACGCAGGTGGAGACGATTGCCTCCAACCTGCTGGCGCGGCAAAGCGGCTTCACGTGCAGTGACAAACATCATCATTCTTCAGTCTGGAAAAACAGGCTCCGGGTGGAAATACAATCCAGCGTAGAAACTCCCCGAAACCAACAAACAAGTGTGGCTAGTTTGACACGCATGGCTTATAGGCCAGCCTCCCTCTGTGGACAAAGGGGAGGTACATATACACTTAATAAGTAAGCTATATACTGCATATGTATGTATGTATGTGTGTGTGTACATGTAAATATATATATATGTATATATACACACACACACACACACACACACACATATATATATATATACAGGAATTACAAATCCAAGTTAAAACAAATTGGTCAAAAGTTTAAACTTACAAAGGATATCAAATTCTGGCTTGCCTGTAAAGTTGGAAGAATATGCATATGTCTTGTCTTTTAAATGTTATGTTATGCATGAATTAATTTCACCTGGGTAACTGACACATAATGTAATCATTGCACCTGATCAACAGTGATTACTGATGCATTAAAATAGGAATAAACAGAGGATTGTGTCTGGAAACAAAATATTTTAACTGTATGGGAATTGACTCGATAATAGACAACGGGGCCGCCCCATCCAGCTGCCTGAGTGAGTATGGACCTAATATCCGATATCAGTATCGTCACCGCCGTAGGTTCACTGAACACAATATCTGTTGATGACGTTTACATGCACTGCATTAGAGGCATTGTTCCTTCCCATCAACGCAGCCTTTCCTTTGAGGCAGGCGCAGCACTAGAAGCAGAGTATAAAGCCTGCTCTACTTTAGCCAGTCTGCCACATAAACGATCCATAGATGAGCAAGAGGAAAACAGAAGGGCAGAGGAGAGAAAAAGAGGAGAGATAAAAGGGAGGAGGGGGGTGGGCTGCAAGTGGTTTTGACAGGGGGGCCACTTATGCGCCCTGCCACCCTGCATCACCCAGCAGCCAATGATGGATGAATGGGAGAACATCCCATTAATACAAACAACTTGGGCACTGATCATGAGCCAAGGAACGGCAGGCTTTTGGGGAATCGTGAATGCACATGTGTGCCTCCGACTATATTAATGTGTATCTATTAAATCCCATCTAGTTCAAGTGCCAAGCGTGTTTCTATTTCCAAAGGTAGCGCAGAGGATCGGAGTGAAAACGGCGAGTAACCAACAATCTGTGGATCGCAGACTTGGAGTCTTTAATGTCCACGCCAACGTCACACGGAGGTTATTCATGCAAACTCTGTTATTTGCCGGAGACACGGCTGCTCACATATTTGCATATCGTAGAGGCAGCGCTTGCTGTGGTGTGGAGACAGAGGGGAGGGAAGAAAAAATGTGACAATAAATCAGAGTAAACAAACAGATGGCTGTGGAGAACAGAAGGGTTGAAAAGGAAGAGGAAACAGGTATGGAGGACCCGCACACACCGATGCTCTGGTTGCTCTAACCCTCATCTGCATACACCGATGCTCTGGTTGCTCTAACGCTCATCTGCATACACCGATGCTCAGGTTGCTCTAACCCTCATCTGCATACACCGATGCTCTGGTTGCTCTAACCCTCATCTGCATACACCGATGCTCAGGTTGCTCTAACTCTCATCTGCATACACCGATGCTCTGGCTGCTCTAACGCTCATCTGCACAAACCGATGCTCTGGTTGCTCTAACGCTCATCTGCATACACCGATGCTCAGGTTGCTCTAACCCTCATCTGCATACACCGATGCTCAGGTTGCTTTAACGCTCATCTGCACACACCGATGCTCAGGTTGCTCTAACCCTCATCTGCATACACCGATGCTCAGGCTGCTCTAACGCTCATCTGCATACACCGATGCTCTGGCTGCTCTAACCCTCATCTGCACCCTGATTAAGGACGACACTGATGGCTCTCCCTGTTAGAGATCGTTAACTTTAAAGCCGCATGTTTCATGCCATTGGTGAAAATCACCAGAGAACTTGCAGCTTTGATGATGCTAATACAGCAGTAATCATTTCAGATAATTACTAGATTAATTTCAGCAATATCAATAGAACATATTGACAACAGCACATGCAATAACGGTTTTACACCAATTAACAGAACAACTCAACCTCAAAGAGATGGTCTTGTATTAAAGGTTTTTTCTGCTACTTCACCATATGCCGTAAACAACTCAACAAAACAGATGATTTTCTGCCACATTTGAAGCAACACCTTCGTTTCACAGTGAGATCTGCAGAGCGAGCCTGGAGCCCTTCCTGTCGGCACAATAATCACACCTTGTGATCACACAGTGTTGCAAGTAAGAACAGTCAACAGTGCACGTTTCATGACAGAAGGATCTATTTCTTCTTCCTCCCATATGTCCAGTCTGGAGCCGCCTCCTGCTAAACTGCTGTGAGGGGTCAGCAAGTCAACGGCCGGGTGGATGTCTGTCAAGGAGGATCTGAACTTTATCCATCATGTGTGTGTGTGTGTTTGCTTCTCAACCTAGCTGCGGCGCCTGTCCACAGGAGTGTTGAATCTGTGTCAGCTGTGCCAGCCCCTAAGGACCCCCCCAGCCAAGAGGAAGTCGGATATCAGGCAAGTGGGGCAAACGTAGTCCTCATCGGACTAGCTCAAGGCAACTTTTCCCAAAAGCCAAATTTGGCGAATTTGGTCAACAGATTTGAGCCAAGTCTTCACTTTAGTTTCTGTTTTGCTCATTTAAAATCTCCGAGACTGATTCATCAATCAGTTCTGTCTGTATTGTTAAGGCACTCAAGATCTCAAAATAAAAATCCAGCGGCTTGTTGACATCAAGTCATTCACCGGAGTTTAAAATGTTTTACACAAGAGAAGGAGAAAAACAGGTTGCACATCCACATTACAGCAGAACCAGTTGGATCGCATTCCTCCTCAGTGAATGGATCCTGCAGAAACGTATTCAAAATTAAAAAAGGGAGTCATCCCATGAGTGATATTCTGGGGAGATGTTTCAGTGTGTAACCATAATAGATTTAGAGACTTCCAGACTACCTTATTTTCAGGTCACGCTGTAAGGTGCGATGGAGGCCCTGCGTGCCAATGACGGGCCTCAAACTGAGGCTTGATGCCGTTAGATTTGGTAAATTATAGTAAAGAAAACCATGAATACAGCTTTACAAGCCTCACTAAAAAAGTATAAATAGCTACTTTCTGAGGACTTCATTTTTTTTAAATGCCCCGATGACAGAAGTGACTGTTTTCTTGGTTTCAACGTGATCTCCTCGCAGGGAGAGGTGACGTGGGAACAATGTGAAACGTCTGCCAGGACGAGCACCTGTTGGCAACAACACACTGGAAGAACTTCATAGCTTAACTTCCCCAAAATAACCACATTCCGCACATGATCGGCATTCCCAGATCAACGCCGAAGCCTGCCACAGCACACGACAGCAGTGAGGTCAAAGCGCCGTAGCAAATATATATCAAAGGATTAGATTACAATGGGTCACTAACCATTTTGACTCATTGTGAAATTAAAAAAATAAAAACTGGAACACATCATCCACGTTGACACCTGAGACCTGTTCTGCCGGCATTACATATTTTCCAGCGATTGGACGAGCGACTGAACAAATTGTTCTTGCTGAAGCTCGTTGTTGGAAAGAACCCTGGAAAAAGCTGACGGAGCCAAAACCCCAATGACAAACTTTATTCAGCAAACAGCAGACAAACACTGGAACAACAGCGCATGGCTGAAGGTCGTCATGGGGATGGGACAACATTGGATTTTCAGAGCTTAGTTGTCCGCTTGAACTCACAAAGGGGCATTAGGGATGACTGCTTTTGTTAGATGCCATATTAATTACAATAAAATATGTTGTTGTCATTTTACACTCTTTCAAAGAGCAATGCACTTGGAATTCTTATAAACAATAGAGATATCCTAATTAAAATTATTTATTGAACTACAACTGGCAATATTGAGGTCAGCGAGAACGGTTCGAGGAGGCTGTGTCCATACATCATACAATAAGTCAATAACATAAAAATTAAATAGATTATCTCCATAAATCATACAATAAGTCGTAACATAAAATTGATCCAGGCCAGTGCCATGTATTGTGCGATAAGTCAATAACGTAATTACAATTACAGGCCCTACCTAAATGTCCTAACCTGATTATCATCCCAGAAGCACAGCAGAGACACTCGGCTCTACAAACCAGGACGGACAGAGGGCTTAGGACAGAGTAGAGGGCGGTTTTTAGTTTTCTTTACAGTGACTTTGTTTGTAGCCACACATCATCTTTGAAAGCTGTCGGATCGGGTGACTGATATTGTCTGGATTGCAGAAAGACACGTCCTTCTGCTTCGTCCAAACAGTGAAGAACGTGCAATCTCTCCGGTTTGCTCGGAGACCTCAGAGAACCGGCGACGGGCTGGCTGCTGCCAAAGCCTGAGGGTTAGATGTGTGTGTATGTGTGTGTGTGTGTGTGTGTGTGTGTTTCAGCCATAAAAACAAGCTAAACACCTGTAAACCAAACCCACACCAGTCCAACGCGTACTACTCCTTTTCTTTTTCTTATTTTGGGAAAGATTCAGCAATTTGTGTCCTGTGATTGGCTTATTAGCAGGAAATAAGAAATGGCCTTCATGAACAGAATACTGAGGAGGCCGGCTGTCGAAACAGATACAATCATCGGCTACTGTGAGCTCACCAGCACCCGTGGAAAAACATCATGAATGCACTGTAAGCAAGCAAGACGTCCTTGTGGCATCCTCACGTCTTATAACGACGTCTTATAACGACGTCTTATAACGACGTCTTATAACGACGTCTCATAACGACGTCTCATAACGACGTCTCATAACGACCGGGGGTTGGGGGGCAGCAGGGCAGCAGGGCGGCAGGGTGCCGTGCGGTGGCTCCGGATGTGCTGGGGCCATCTTAACAGGGGGGATGAGATTGGACCGGATCGATAACCTGTTAGAGAAGCTAAAAGACACCCATGAATTCTAATGAGGACACTCAAAGAAGCTCATCTCCACAGAGCATGCCATTCTCACCGCGGAGGGAGGGATGAGGGGGAGAAAGGGTTGGCACGGCAACACATTAATATCACAGCGAGAAAAATCCGGTCGAGACAAATGTCTTTTTAGGCAAACTTTCTTGCAGCCATTTGTCTTAATATGATTCCATCCATTTGTCCGTCCAAGTCGTCCGTGTCTAGACAGAATTAAACAACCCCCGCTTGTGTCCACTCAAACCAATGACGCAAGCTCAATTTAGTCGCTGATAACATCTCTGGCTTAACCCGATCATCAATCAAACGTAGGCGAGCAGAATTTTCATTACATTCTAGAAGGAAAAAAGGACAAAGGAAGACATGACCGCCTCGCGCTCGTACGCCTCCAGCAACCATGCAGTGGAGATGAAGATTACATCATTTTATCCTGTTGGATAATTGTGTGACTTTGTCATAATTAGCATATGACTTCTTGAGTTATGGCCCTTGTGAGGTCACAGTGACCTTGATCTTTGACCTCGAAAAAGCAAATCAATTTATCAGTGAGTCCAGATAGATGTTCCCGAGATCACGGGTATTGAATGTATGGACAGAAACCCCCAAAGATCATAATGCCTCAGAGGCATTCAAAAGAAAAGGAGGATGCTTCCATGGTCAGAAATGAAAGAACGTCACCTTTCATGCAGAGGTTTTGGCAGAAAAAGGCCACAGAAGCAGCTGGTTACTGTGACGCTGTGCGTGAAGAAGGCGGCAGGCTTTACATCCGTCCAATAAGAGATGTTGTCTCGGGCTCCGAGCAGGACAGGCTGAAATCCATGACTTGAGGAAGAGGAGGGCCTAAACAGCTGAGTGGGCTGAGCTCGCAGAATGAGGGCAGCCTGTCGTAGTGCTGGCACCGGGCCAAGTCCGAAGTACCACCAACCAACCAGGAGATTGAATCTTCCTCTGTTGATTTATTACCCAGGATTGTAAAGAAAGTAATCCGACCTGCAAGATTGCTTCGTTACATGGCACCGATCGAGAAGCCACGATTGGAAACCGTTTGGGCTTTTTTTCTGGTGATATGTGATCCCGGGATTTCTCGCATGATGTGATGACATTGCGGAAATCCAGTTGCCGTGCGAGGTAATAAAAAAACATCCCAACTGCAGGAACGGAGGGGCAATCCATCTTCAAAAATAAACTCCCCGAGATCTATGGGAGAAAGAATCCAAGAAAAAGACAAACAAGCACTACGTCTGCATACTCTCCTTCAGTGAGTTCATATGAGCAGAAATTAAAGAGGAAACCTTCATTTTTCATTACCATGCATACTTGTGCCCTCACACACAAATGGGTTATGTAGAAGAAAATGTGTTACCTTTACATTTTGTTTTAATGTTACTTTCTCTCAGGAACCTCAAATGTCTTGCTGAGCTGCATCCATTGTATGTAAGCCTTGTCATGTTAATGAAAAGACCCTCTGATCTGTCCCCCTTCCTGGACCGTCCCCGAAACACCTTCATCTCACATACTTGATCAAGGCCTTCATGAATGGCCCCTGTTGTGACACTATGTAGCAAGAACCCAGCTGTTCCGAGGAAGTCACACCTTTATGTTGTCTCAGGACGTCTCTTCTTGGTTTGGAGAGATGCGTATTGAATCTATGTAAATCCACTGTTTAGACCTGCCCCTTTAGTTCTGTGTATAAAGTCATCCCTCACCCCACATATGGCAGAATGGACTGTGTGGCAGCGCGACATTGTCTTTTCTCCACTGTCAGTGATTAAACCTCATTTGAACCAGCCACAGAATTGGACCTGGGGGCGTGTCGGGTCATGGCGGAGTGAAGACGTCCTTTGCAAGCTCTCCTCGCATATTACATCATTTATCGGCTTAAAGCCCTATCTCTCGACTAAAGTCACGTAGTTTTCCCTCTCACGAGCCTTTGTCACTTTACTGATACTTTCTATCCGGTTATCATGTCGAACAAACCCGGCAGAGGTAAAAACGCAAAGTCCGAACAGTCCCTGCTAACAAAGGCCTTTGCTAGCAAACCATCAACGCCGAGCAATGAGGCTAGCGAACCAACAACGGTGAGCGATGCCAACGTGGAGCTATCGCACGGGGCTCTGAAAGATCTGCGAGAGGCCATCAAAGCTGATGTGGGCGCTATGAAAGACGAGATTTTATCAGAGCTACGTTCTTCTATTTCATCCCTTCAGGCTACTGTTTCTGTGCACACCGATAAAATATCCGACATTGAAACCTCTCTGACGGACGTGGATGGGCGAGTGGGTGAGCTTGAAACTTGTTACGCTGCTTTGCAAGATGAGAACTCCAAGCTGCACGCTAAATTAGACACCCTGGAAAACTTCTCCAGGAGGAATAATATAAGAGTTACGGGTTTGGAGGAGAAAGTCGAAGGAAACCACCCCACTGCTTTTATGGAAAAGTTCCTGATCGAGGTTTTTGGAGAGGACAGTTTCGCTCGCCCGCCTGTGATTGATCGTGCCCACCGCACTTTAAGACCGCCGCAGCCGACTGGTCCTCCGCGGGCGATGGTGGTCCGGATGCACTACTACCAGACGAAGGAGCAGATTCTACGGATGTCGTACGAGAGAGGCCAGCTGACCTACCGAGGAGCAAAGATCAGCTTTTACCCCGATCTCAGCGCTGATTTACTACGCCGGAGAGCCACTTTCCTTCCAGTCAAAAAGCAGCTGAGAGAGGCAGGAGTGAAATACTCCTTACTACACCCTGCAAGGCTCCGGTTCGTTTTCAACGGGAAGAAGCAGGAATTCGCTGACCCTTCCAAGGCGGCTGCTTTTGCCAAGTCCAATATTCCTACGGTGGGCACGGCGAGAAACGACGGGGAGTGATGCTGCCCGGGCTGGTCGCGGCAGACAGTAAGGTTGAAGGGGAAAAAAGTGGACATGATTGAAACTAAGTGTGTACTAAATGACAATATTGAGTGGTTTTAAGTTTATTTACCCTCTGTCTAGTGAGGAGAGTTAAGGTGTAAGCTGTGTTGAGCTAAGATACACCTCTTGTGCATGTGTGTTTTCTGGGGTTTTAGGGCACTTAGTTTGGGTAAGTGCTGGGACTGGGGGGTGGGCATACTCTTGAGTCATTATAATGTATATTATACTATTATTATTATTATTATTTCTTTTTTTTTTTTTTTCCTCTTTCACTCTTTCTTCCTTATATTACTCTATTGACATACACTTATTATCGCTCCTATCATTATTACTGTGATCAAAAAGTATGAGCTCAGTTAAGATGAGTGGCAGAAAAGTTAAGTTCATCTCTTGGAACGTAAAAGCACTGAACCATCCTGTAAAGAGGAATAAAGTGTTAGCACATTTAGATCAACTTGGTGTAGGAATAGCTTTCCTCCAAGAGACTCATTTATGTAGGGCAGATGTTATGAGGATATAGAGGAGTTGGGTGGGTAAAGTCTTCCATTCTAAGTTCAATTCTAAGGCTAGGGGTACAGCCATACTGGTACACAAAGCCGTTACCTTTGAAAGCGACAAAATAATTGCAGATCCAGATGGCAGGTTCATTATTGTTACCGGTCAGCTTTTAAGTAAGCCTGTCATTCTTGCTAGTGTGTATGCTCCCAACTGGGATGACTGTAACTTTATTAACAATTTTTTCTCTACTATCCCTGATGTCAATAATCGTCAGTTGATTATTGGGGGGGACTTCAATTGTGTGCTCTGCCCCGGTCTAGACCGCTCATCACTCATCCCCTCCCCCCTTTCCAAAACTGCTGCAGCTATTAATAATTTTTTGGATCAGTATGGTATGGTTGACCCTTGGCGCTTTCATTTCCCTAACAGTAGGGCTTTCTCTTTCTTTTCGCCAGTCCACCATACGTTTTCTAGAATCGACTTCTTTATTTTAGATGTTAGGCTTTTACCCCTTTCCACCCCACCTATTTATCACGGTATAGTTATATCCGATCATGCCCCTCTTTCTTTTGAACTGAGTTTTCCTGATCAACCTGCCCTATATAAACCATGGCGCTTGAACCCTCTATTGCTCTCCGAGGGTGCATTTGTGACATTCATTCAAAAACAAATTAGGACTTTTATTGAAACAAATGCCTCTCCGGAAGTATCTCATAGTACCATATGGGAAACACTAAAAGCTTACCTACGCGGCCAAATTATTGGATATGCTTCACACACTAAAAAAGCTAGGATGGCTAAATTGGAAGATCTGTCTGCCCAGATTTTGAAGCTAGACAACCAATATGCCTCAGCACCCACTGCTGAACTCTACCAACAACGGATTCGTCTACAGACAGAGTTTGATTTAGCTTCCACTTCAAAAGCAGAACAGTTGTTATTGAAATCTCGACATACATTCTATGAGTTTGGCGACAAGGCAGGCAAGCTTCTCGCTCACCAAGCCCGCCAGGCTGCAGCCTCGCGCCAGATTATCCAAGTTAAGACCACCTCGGGCGGGGTGACGACAGACCACAAGGAGATCAATGATTCTTTTGTGTCATTCTATACAAATCTATACACTTCAGACTGTGACAATAGCGCTTCCGATTCTTTTTTTTACAATTTGACACTGCCATCCCTTGTTGACTCTCAGAAAAGTGACCTGGATTCCCCTCTGACGTTAAAGGAAATTTCAGATTCCATTTTAAGTATGCAATCTGGGAAATCCCCCGGACCGGATGGGTTCCCAGTAGAGTTTTTTAAAAAATTTGCCAAGGATTTATCCCCATTAATGCTGTCTATGTTTAATGAATCAGTTTCATCTGGTCACCTCCCTGAAACCTTGAATCAGGCCTTTATTTGTCTCCTACACAAAAAGGGCAAAGATCCTTTGTGTTGTCAGTCTTACAGACCAATTTCCCTTTTAAATTTAGATTATAAAATCCTGGCCAAGACTCTCGCTAGGCGGCTCGAAAATGTTCTCCCAGATTTGGTGCTGTCTGACCAAACCGGATTTATTCGTAACAGACACTCATTTTCTAATATTCGGAGGCTTTTTGATATTATTTACTCTCCCACCGGGTCTGATGTCGCCGAATGTGTAATAAGCTTAGATGCAGAGAAAGCTTTCGATCGGGTGGAGTGGGAATATTTATTCATGGCAATGAGGAAATTTGGCTTTGGCAAGGATTTCATTTCTTGGGTTGAACTGTTATATGCCTCTCCCTTAGCTTCTGTTAATACAAATAATTTACAATCAAAATATTTCTCACTATATAGAGGCACGAGACAGGGTTGCCCACTGAGCCCTCTTCTATTTGCCTTGGCAATAGAACCCCTTGCTGCTTCCCTACGTCAGTGCCAGGCAATTGAGGGGATAACCCGAGGGAATACTACACACAAACTTTCTCTTTACGCTGATGATCTTCTTTTGTATATTGCTGACCCAATCTCATCATTGCCACATGTTCTGTCAAGATTAGAACAATTTGGAAGGTTTTCAGGTTACAAATTGAATTTACAAAAAAGCGAATTCTATCCCATTAATTCATCAGCTCTAAATATACCTTCTGCTGTTTTTCCATTCAAGAGAGCGCCCTATCATTTTACATACCTTGGGGTAGTGGTACCACGATCCTTCCCTAAGCTATATAAACTAAATTTTACACCATTACTCGATCGGTGCAAGCAGGATATAAGTCGGTGGCGTGCATTGCCTCTTTCGTTGGCTGGCCGGATTAATCTAATAAAGATGAACATCCTCCCCAGGTTTCTTTACTTATTCCAAAGTATTCCAATTTTGATTCCGAAGAAACATTTTTTGACATTGGATCAAGTCTTAAGTGCTTTCATATGGGATGGTAAGAACCCTCGTATTCGTAAATCTTTTTTACAAAGACCGAAAAAATTGGGAGGGATGGCAATGCCTAATTTCCTTTATTATTACTGGGCTAGTAATATACAAAAGATTATGATATGGGCTAAGTGTGGTCCCGGTGTGGAAGCTCCTGCTTGGGTTAAATTGGAATCTTTTAAATTGCAACTCCACTCGCTGATAACGGCTCCTTTACCTCTTAATTCTGGCTCCTTTGAGAACCCCGTAGTTGCCCATACCATAAAGATCTGGGTTCAATTTCGGAAACATTTTGGATTGCAAAGCGCTTCACTGCAGGCTCCTATCCTTTCAAACCATCTTTTCACCCCCTCCATGTCAGACCTGGCGTTCCGGGCCTGGCATGGCAATGGAATTAAGCTTGTTCAAGATTTATATGTAAACAAGATATTTGCTTCCTCTAGGCAACTTTCAGAGAAGTACTTACTGCCCCGTTCCCATATGTTTCGGTATCTGCAGATTAGACACTTTGTTCAAAGTGGTTATCATCCCTTCCCTGCTCAACCGCCAAACACACCTATTGATATCCTTTTAGCAGCGGACACTGATCTCAAGGGCGCCATCTCCTGGATTTATGGGATAATTGACGCTATCAATCCTCAAACTCTGATAAATTTAAAATTGATTTGGGAACAGGATTTAGGTTTGTCATTTGAAGATGATCAGTGGGATTTAATCCTTGGGCGAGTGCACTCCTCATCTCCCTGTGCCAGGCACGGTCTAATTCAGTTTAAGGTACTTCATCGTCTTCACCTCACTAAAGAGAAACTAGCAAAGATATATCCAAACACCGATCCCACATGTGAGCGATGTAAATTTTCTACCGCCACCTGGTTACATATGTTTTGGTCATGCCAGCGGCTTCAGACGTTTTGGGAAAAGATCTTTGGCTCTCTTAGCGACATTTACAGTATTAAAATGAGTCCTCAACCCATCATTGCTCTTTTTGGGGTGATGCCCAGAGATACAATATGGCCGGCTGGGTTGCATGAAGTGATCGCATTTACAACTTTGCTAGCTCGCCGCCTTATACTTCTCAACTGGAAGAGACCAGTCCCACCATCTCATACTAGATGGCTAAAAGAGATCATGTTCTATTTAAAGCTTGAAAAGATCAAATTCACATTGAGGGGAGCTGCAAATAAATTTGAAAAAGTGTGGATGCCTTTTCTCTCATATTTTGACAACATTACCCAAATTACAGATTGGGCGGATTCGTAATGTATGGAGTAGTGCCATAAGTGTGTATCCCTCGTCAGAAAGAGTGGTTTCAATTTGATTTCATTTATTATTATTTATTTTTATTATTATTTTTATTTCTTTTTTTTTTTTTTTACTGTATTTTATTTTAGTGTTTACTTATTGTATTATTACTGTTATACTTATTCATTCCTGTGCTATTATAATTATTACTATTAATTTATTTACTTTACTTACTACTTTTATTTATTTTTATTTTTATTTTTATTTTTTGATGTTATTTATATGCATTTAATTGTACATCAAGAGGGGGGGGTGGGGTGGGGAGATATTTATATATTTCAAGGTTGATTTTGTAACTGTTTTTATAATGTAAAAACTCAATAAAAAGAAGTTTAAAAAAAAAAAAGAATTGGACCTGAAGAGTTTTCTTCCACAGTTACTTGCCGACATGATTGGAAATACGGATCGTGCCGCTTGTCTGCTCATAGTAAATGTTGGCTTGATGAACAGTGGGGAGAATCATTTCAGACAGGCCCAACAGAGAATCGATACTATTATCGTGATTAATGGCAACATAATCGTTTTTCAGCCCCGAGATTATTATTAATGCTCCGTCTCATCTTCTTAGTCCACCTTCTCCTTCTCCAATCCGGTTCCTCCTGCCATTCTTCTTACTACTCCTCTCTCTTTCCCCTCCCTCCGTTCCCCCATTCTCTAAACCTGTTAGCTGTTTCTTTTTTCTTTTTCTTTTTATCTACAAATCCAACACATCCTTCAAGAAAGAATCCTTTCCAGGAAAAACTCTCCGAAGCAGCGATGTGCCAGCTGCCGCCTCTCGCTGTCCCCATTATTGCCTCTGTGGTAAATCCGCAGGGATGTTTCATACAGTCGGCCAGAAACAAAGTCCCCAAATAGGCTCCACACGGAAGGCAGCGAGGGTGCATCTGGAGGGAACTCGCTTCAATCAACCATCAGATATTCCATCACCTGCTTCCCATCTGCACCTGCGTAATGATTCATAACAGTCCATTTCTGTAACACTGGCTCTATTTCATTTGTGGAAATATATATATATATATATATATATATATATATATATATATATATATATATATATATATATGCTTTTGATATATAAAATCTTGGCAATAGTAGTTTAAAGTATCATAAGCTGCTTTGAGCTGGTGTTGGGAAGTTAAACAGGCCATTATTATTTATCTAATATCTTTATTATATTGCTGTGAAAACATGAAAAAAATGGATTTATTCAAGCGTCTCCCCAAAAACTAGAGATTACATTTATCTTCACCTCATACACATTTCTGCTGAAAAGAGCTTGAACGCATCACGTTAGTCAATGTAGTACGTTCGTTATATTCGCTAGCTAATGTTAGTTAGCTCTCATCCTGCAGGTTTCGGCCGGGATGCGCAGGAAGTACTGATTGGGAAAGATGTACTTTAATGGGAAAAACTACAGAAGCAACGTCCTAAAAATCCAATTTTTATACGTCTGTGGTGATCAGTGTCCAATTATGACAAAGTTCGATGGAACTTAACTTCAACAATGTGCAGCTTTTCAATAAAACATTTTCGAACAAACAACAAGGATTTGTTTGATGCAGCAGAGGGGGTTCCTGGTGATGCTCCGGTATTATATTATATTATGTTATGCATATGCAGCGTTTAGATGCTGACCTCGTTGGTGTGCACATCTCTAAACTACAGCGTCCCGTTTCCACCAGCAGGAACCTGCAGCTGACATCACAGCAATACCGGTCAGTGAGGGCTCGGTGCATCACCGCGCACTGCTCGGCGCCGCCTTTCAATGATGCCTGCCAAGTCACGGAGCCTGCCAGTGAGAGGCACGGCTCATTTGGAAGATGCTATCTTTGTTGCTGGTCCGTTTGTTACTGCAATGCAGCTCTACAGAGGTGGAATGAAGAGAGATGCCCCCCACGTCGCTAAACATCTGGGGCAGATTTGTGGGAAGTTCTGCAAACCTTCCTTTATCTCCTTCCTCCTCACTTGACTGATATTGTTTATGATGCACTGCAGGAGGTGTAAACCACAATTTGACAGGTGGGGGAGGAGATGGAGGAGGAGGTGGACGAGGAGACGGTGGGGCGGAGCAGGCCTATGAGGTGCAGAAGGAGAGGTCCGCCCCACAGAGGAATAGAGGGATGGAAAGTGTCAGGGCGTGCTTCGGTATTCACCGCAGCCTTCCGCCGTACCGGAAGGCTTCGGTGTGCCCATCCGCTCGTCCGCCGCCGTCCCTTGCTGCCGACGGGTGTGCAGGAGGGCGGAGAAGTGTGACAGCTTTGGGGAATGAGCTGGGAGAGCAGCCAGTGGGACAGCATGACGAGTAGACGTCAGGTGTACAGCTGCGATACGCATTGAAAGTTCAGCACATACACACTGACAGAGAAAATAGGATACAGCGGGGAAGGATGCCATTAAAAGCTCCCTTTGCACCTGGAGAACTGAATGGTGGGCGTCCTTCGGCAGGAAGAGCTTTACTGCTCTGGAAAGTCTCTGCTACTGTAAAGCATCGTGTTTTTGTGCACTCAAAGCTTAAAGAGAAAGGAATGTGCACTGGTACATCAGCTGTGTGGTTACAGCGACATTCAAGCCTTCCTCAATGTGAATTCTAAGACAAAAGGAGAGCTGCACTGTTCGTCTCAGATATGAAACAAGGCAGCAGCCAATGAGTGAAGCAGAAGTTCCATTATACCGCTGGGGAAAGGAAGCTGAGAGGTCGTGACGGCTCCCCTCAGCTGCTTTAGAGCAGCTTAGTCATAGAAGCAGCGGCTGCACCGCGGGGGGAACCACATTAACGCGCCGCTCCGCCGCACTGCTGATGGCAAACTCACGTAGTGTTAACCTCAATACGACAATACCAGCCAGACACAAGACATTGGGATTGCCCCAAAAAAGAAGCAAATTACCACATGTTGTAGCAGAGTAATGAGACGTGGTTCGGTTTGCTTGGGGGTTTCTCTCATTCTGCAGGATAACAGAAGACATCGGAAACTAAATGTCTTCAATCAATTTTCTAGACAAAAATTTAATATATGACATAAACACAGTGAGGAAAATATGAGAGTTAAACATGTAAATGAAAACACGAAAGCAGGTCCAGGGAAACTATAGCAGTGTGAGAGGATCCAAGGAGAAGGGGGGGGGGGGGGGTCCTTTGAGTTTGCATCTGTTAAAGACTGACCACTGCAATTATCTCTCACTCAATTATTAATAGTTGTGGTTACTTGGATTCCTTATGGCAAAATTCTGCATTCTTGAACAGAGTCTAGATCGAAAACAATAACGAACAAACTGAATTATTCATAATTTTGTGTGCCTATCAGAATAAAAAATGCAACTCGAGCATTTATTCAAGAAGACCAGCAACAAGGGTTGTGGCATGCAGATAGCACATACAGCTTCACTTCTACTGGAACCAGAAGCACTGATGTCAACCCGAACACTGAAATAAACATTCATACTGGGAGAGGTAGCTACGGCAGCTAGGCAGCTACCTCTCCCAGCATGAATGTTTACTCCAGTGTTACGGTTGACTTCAGTGCTGACGTTTCCATTACAAGTGAATATCGCTGCTTCCTGCTCACTCCCGTTTGCGTCGTCACTTCTTGTCCGCGTATTTTTGGGGGAAAAATACGGACATCCATGCCAAACACCACAGCTAAATAACTTGTTGTTAACTCACTGACCCGCCCCCCCAACACCTGTAATTGGCCAGCATGTTGCCTTGGTTCGTTGGTTGGATTGGTTGAATTGTATGATCGACAAACCGAGATAGGAATAGTAGAGCGTTGGCCACTCCGAGGTAAAAAACAAATCCAAATAATTTAAACAGCTTCCAGCCCAGTGAGTGGGCACGGCCCACCAATGCCCACGCATCTGCTAAATCAATTTCCAATTTTCCCGATACAATTGATATAAAGAATATCTTTAAAAAAAAAATCCAACACCTCAATAAACACTTTAATTTAAGTGTTTTTCCTCTCTGTAACTTGCCATCAGATATGCATCCGCTGTGTTCAGACAGACTGCCTGAAGTAGTCATACAATGTAAATCAGTGTATCGTTATTTCGCCATCTTTCAGGCTTCTTCGGTGAAGGTCAAAGGTTGTGAAAAACCCCTTTGCCAGTTTCCATTTCCGACCCGATACGTGAATCGGGAGGTTGTGCCGGGAACTGAGAGCTGAATGGCCTCAACCATTAAGCTCCACGAGGTGGAAAACAAGCAGATCTAAGTCTGTTTACGGCATTAATCAATGAGCTGCCCACTCACAAGCCTCCAGGCCACAATAGGTATCTGTATCACTACGCCTCGACTCTCAATCGCCCCCTCAAGGTTACTGCCTCCTGCCTCGCTCCCTCGCTGTGGAAGGGAGCTGCATACAGAGTGCATCTGCTGGTCTGGAGCCAGCGGACCACTCCAGGCTGACTCCTGCTTTCTGTCCTGGCGGCGCATGGGGAAAGTGTCGAGGCACTCTCAGCTGTAGCAAAGGCACAAACATGGTGGCAGAATAAAAAACATTCTGGAGAAAAATCTTCAAAGATATGTTGTATGGAGGAGAAAAGAGATAAACAAGAGTATGCTGCTAAAGGAATAGGATTGTGAAGGTGTGCCAAGGCAAAAGTGAGAATCATGGGGGGAAATAGAATAATGTAGGAGAGAAACTACCAGAGAGGAGCAGGAATGTGAGCGGAGAAGATAAAGTGAAGACGAGACGAGCTGAAATAATGTAAAGCTCCTCTTTCCGGCTGATGTAACCAATTTTGGCACACGTGCAACACTGCGCCATTTCTTTGGAAACCACACACACACATAAATCTCACCTATAATTTACTCAAAACTCCATCGCTCTGTCTTGAGCATTTATCCTCGGTCTCACGAGGATGCAAGTTTTACACGCACACCGAGTCGGCCCGACATCTGCACGCGGAGCCGCCCATCAATGATGGATGAGGCTTGAATTAATCATGAGGAGAAGGGGACAGAGATATAAACACACAGCTAGGGGCCCCCAAGGGGAAGCAGAGGAGCCAATGGGAAGCACAGCTACACCAAGGAGACGACTCCAGCGTCCAAACAGAGGTTTGATCAACTGTGATGCATTCAAAGTTACAATAAGGACCGAAAACAGTCAGCAACGTGTCAGCAGGGCGAGCTCGGATTTAAGGATAGGGACCCGATTGATTGATTGATTGATTGAATTAGACTTACCTCGAGGCAGGCAGACCCACACTGTCTAAGCTGGCAACCATTCACAAATCCCAGCTAAGTGTTTCCAAAGTAGTACGCTCAGCAGCGCCTCTATCAAACCCACCCATCTGCGCACACACGCACACACACACACACACACACACACACACACACACACACACACACACACACACACACAGCTTCTGTCCCATATGACTGGTGGAGTCTGACAGTGTGTTTTGGGCACATTTCTCACACATTCATTAGGCATGTTTGTGAGTCATGACGAAGCCAGACTCATTTGTTATTACCCGACACACCAGCAAAGACATAAATCCAATCAATACGCTTTTTTAGCTGAGCTCACAGACGGAGAATCACATCCACGTCAAAGCAGCCTGTAGGTGTGTGTGTGTGTGTGTGTGTGTGTTTGTGTGTGTGTGTTACAGCGTACACAATCCCCCAACACTTGTGCATGGATGCAAAGAAGATTACAGACTGAGCTTAATGTAGTAGGGGCACACATACAGTATATATACACACATATATGTACATGTATACCTATAAGATTACAGACTGAGCTTAATGAGTAGGGGCACACAAACAATAGGCTCACATGTATGTACCGTATACCTATATAGCTTGTACAATACTGCACATCCCATCCTCAACTCAACTACAGGTGGCTCAACTGTGTGTGTATCCGTGGCACGTAGTTTATTTGTGATACTCACCTGTCCCGAGTACCTCAATCTTCAAGTTACAGTGCTGTCACGTGTGTGTGGTCCGAAAGTGTGTGATGTGGTCGTGTGTCCCGGTTGTTACCGCTCACCTGGCTTCACAGTCTTCAGGCGGATGGGCTCCCGAAAGTGTCGGATGACGGCCAGCGTGTCCCGGTTGGTGAGTCCGCTCACCGGGGTGCCGTTCACCTCCAGCAGCACGTCCCCGCCGCACGGGAGCCTCCCGGCGTGGCAGACCACCGCCTCCGGCTCGACGTGTCCGAGGTGTGGGAACTCTCCGAGCTCGGCGCCGCCTGCCTTCCATCGGCGACCAGGTCCGGGCCTCCTTCTTGATTTCTGCAAACCTGCACCTTGGCGGACCAGTGCTTCTTCTTCTTCAGTGTCTTGGACATGGTCGGTGGCTCTTGTGTGGTTTACAATACAGGTGGAAAAGGAAGGTAAGGTCCGTGCCGTACGCGTCTTCTGCTCCTAAGTTGTTTTGGTCTTTATGTGGGAAAATTGCAGGTCGGTGAAGTTACCTCTTCTGGTGTTGTATCCATCCATGTTTGTTTGGTCTTTATCTCAGATCAAACTTCTGCTGGTGAACGATCCCCTCCATTGGATTTACCCGAGCATCACCTGTCTGCGCCGGGAAGCCAGAGCCGCTGCGTCAGTGTCGCATTGAAGCGGAAAGTGCTGGTTCTGATGCTGGGGTAACACACACACACACACACACACACACACACACACACACACACACACACACACACACACACACACACACACACACACACACACACACACACACACACACACACACACACACAGCAGGACGGAGCCCGGGAGACGTGGAGAGTATATTCCAGCTGAAGTTTCCAGACGAAGCGCAGGAAAGTAAACTTCTTTTTAAAGGACGCGTTCCTCTTCGGCACGGTGACAGCTCTTCCTACCGGAGAGCCAACTTTACTGTGCGCACCTGTCCGCCTCTCCTGCCCTCCTCCTCCTCCGCGGTGACGTCACAAAGGCGGTCCATGGAAACGGGGAAACATACCTGTCCCTCCTGTGAACCGGGCGGTTATCTGATCGTCCCTCCTCCTCCTCCTCCTCCGAAGAAACCCTGCCTCTCGTGTTTCTCGTGTTACGCGCTCTGTGCTCGTCCCCGCGTCTCCAACGTTACACAGACTTCTCTGCTAAAACAATACAAACACACACTACGCAGGAGAACGCCACGGACATGATCCGATTAGGCTCCACGCCATAACTTTTTTTAAAATCCTTTCCGTGTTGCTCTCCCGAGTGCAGCGGTTTCTGTCCAATCAGAAACAGGGAGGCGGTTCCAAAGACTGCTTTCGGTTGAACGCTGCCAATGGCGAACGGCGAGAGGCGGGGCTTACATTCTTGGGAAGCGCTGGATTTAGTTTCCGTGGTGTTTTAGGAAGGCGGAGCTTTTCACGTTGGACTGTTTGTTGTGATTTCGGCAGCAGTCAAACCTACAGTGCCTTTGTTCTGCGGACTTGTGAGTCCTGCTCTTTGTTTTGATTGAAATTCTGCTAATTGAACTTTTCCTTCTCTCACAGTTGAGGATTGGGCTACCTGTTGGGGATTCCTTGCGCAACGCTGCCCCCCTGTGGTTGAGGCTGGTACCTCATCGCCAGGACCCATAAGCATGAGCTATAATCAACTAAAATGTCATTCAATAAAAAGAGCTGTGTGTGTGTGTGTGTTGTGCATTATGCAGACACACAAGC
This sequence comes from Chelidonichthys spinosus, assembly GCA_029853015.1. Taxonomy (NCBI): domain Eukaryota; kingdom Metazoa; phylum Chordata; class Actinopteri; order Perciformes; family Triglidae; genus Chelidonichthys; species Chelidonichthys spinosus. The sequence goes on along the minus strand of CM056829.1, from coordinate 190,710 downwards.
GTCCATTACCTGACATCTGCGCTTTGATACAGGCTACTTTGTTTCCTTGTGCTTTGTTGAGGTTTTGGTTGTATGTGTTACCTACACCTCTAATGTGCTATTCTGTTCCTTAAAGGAGAGGCCAATTTCTCTACAGAACCTAAAAAAACAACCTACAACACGTTAATAAATAAAAGTTGAATCAGTTAACTGGACCCACATGTGTGATCACAACACCTGTTATTGTTATCCTTTCTGGGGATTTGCTTAATCATTAACATCCAGTCAACATTCAGACTCACCTCTCCGGTCAGCGTCCTTGCAGGCAAACAGATAAAACTGAGACGCTCATTTCTTTTCCTAAAAACAGCTGCGAAGCAGCCTTTTTCAACATGCTGCATGCTGTTCATTCTGATGTTATGAGGTTGGAAATGTGTGTTCCCTTGTTTGGCATCAGGTGCCAGGTAGGAAAACTTCATTTGTAGCAATTAGACTTCCTTCCTTGTTTGCTGTATTTTTATTTAATATTTTTTAATTCTCAGTTACTAAATAGTTTTGCTTCCTACACAGGGCTAAAGTTTCTTTCATTTTGCATGTGCTGGTATAATTCGCTGTTCCTCACATATGTGAGAAATGCCAGCTGCCCTTCATGGATGCAGCAATGCTACTTCGCTCCTCATGTGCTGTAAGTTGCACACATGACACTCGTTGCGTTGCAAACAACATGTTTCAGGCTGCTTTTATCATCTCGTTGGCCACCTGTTTCAGATGAGGAGTCGACGGACCCACTTGATGTAGTCATCATCCCTTGTCTGTTGGCCCTGAGCACGGTTTTAGTGGTGGCTCTGATCCTCTACAGTCTCCACAAGAACAAACCAGGAGGACCGGCCTCCTCACCTCACTTTACAAATGGTATGAAGTGCCTGCAGAACAGCACCAGGTGCTAATACATCACTGGCTCACAATTAGACCTGCATCTGCTGTTGTATTTCTTTTAAATAGGCCACCAGAGCGTATCCCTGACGACAGCATCTATAGGCACTCCAACAGCCCGGGCAGCTTTGTATCCTTGGGAAATCCCTGAGGATTTTGTTCTTGAGGGACTAGAGCTTTGGCAGACAGGTCGCCATGGCCCCATTTGTAAAGGTCTGCTGAAGAAGAGGGACAGAGCCCCCTCTGCTGTGGTGGTGAAGTGCCTCCTAGGTACATGAATCTGTAAGGCCATGATTCAGAGGGAGAGGGGGCAAAACAGGCTTTACAGTGTTGAACATGATAATTAAAAGCAGATAATAGGTTTGCTCAGTAACCCTCTGTGATTATCACCACATAGATGGCCCCAACCAGCCTGAAGCGAAGGAGTTTGCAGAGTGGGTTCTCTTCCACGCCACAGTGTGCAAACACGAGAACGTGGTGCGGATGCTGCACGTGTCTGGTCTTAGACGCCTACAAATCAGGCAACCTCCACCACTTCCTGTGACCTGCAGAAATGTAACAGTGGAACACAGAACATTCAAATCTCCAGTTCCTATACTGAGCGCGATGATGATGAGGAGGAGTTTTTTCTTCTCTCTAGAAGAATTCAAACACTGCAGATCCAACGCTGAACTTCTCTGAGAGGTCGGTGTTTCTGGTGGCAAAGCAGGTTGCAGCCGGCCTGGTGTGTCTAGTTTCCCCCAACAACAACAAGAACACTAAAATGAGCTGTATTTAAGATGTCTTGCTCTGCTGATGATGTCATTCTCTTCTTCCCATCCTCTCAGGATTACCTGATGTCAGAGCACAGGCTGGTACACGGCAATGTGGCCGCCAGGAACATCTTAATTGGGCCGGACCTCTCAGCCAGGGTGTCTGGACTGGGTGTGGCATTTAGAGCTCGCAAAATGGATCCCCCAATTAGACAGAGGGCAGCGGAGGTACCTCTGAAATGGCAGGCTCCGGAGAGGATCACGACAAGCCTCAGTATCGACAGGAGCGACGTGTAAGGGCAGAGTCATGGCTGCAAAAACCAAACAGCTAGGAATTCATTCAGGCGTTAAAACATTGAATGTTTTTTTGGTCATTTGGAATCTTACTATATGAGCTGATTACTTTGGGGTAAAGCTGCATCTTATATAATGTGTGTGTGCAAATGATTTAAAGGGAATAATGCTCTGTTCAGGTTCATACTTTACATGTGTGTATGCTCAAAAACACTTTCTGTCAGACTGTGTGTCCATTTACATTTACATTTAGGTCATTTAGCAGACGCTTTTGTCCAAAGCGACTTACATTTGTCAAAAGAAGGAAACAAGGAAACCACAACGTATCATTGCCGATAAAGTAAGAGCTAAAAGTAGAACAAGTGTTGTCCGTGCTAGCTGTCTGTCTGAATGCCCACATCTTTTAAATGTACTCATTTCTACAATCTGTAGTGTTGGATTGTGACCATACCATCACAGTCACGTACCCTGATCTGGATCCTCCGTCCGTGCTCCTGAAGCTGCAGGGCTCTTATCGAATGAAGAGACCGGAGAACTGCGGAGGACCTTTGTACGTACATTTGTAAGAAAGTGACTCACTCAAGGTGGAGTATTTCCATTCAGCGCTCTTCTGCGAGTCTTTGTGCTAAGCTAACTGGCTACTGGCTGTAGCTTCAAACTTTAAAGGTACAGTGTGTCGGTTGAGCGACATCCAGTGGTGAGATTGCAGATTGCAACCAACTGGACTCCAATCTGCACATCCCTTTGTCAGAGAACTAAGATGGCCTTCAGGTCATATAAAAGCATGATAGGACCTCTCTAGGGCATGTGATTGTTCGTACTGGCCCTTCAAAAGACAGACTTGAGAGCAGTATATTCTCATCTGACTCTGAGCAAGAAAGTGACCGTAGGTGATTTTTACAAAAGTGGTCAAATTATTCAGTTCTCCTTTTGTATGCTTTTAGGTACGATCTGATGAAGTACTGTTGGATGTGGAGTTTCAAAGACCGACCTGCATTCTCGTCCATCATGAAGTTGCTGGAGTCTTCGCAGCATCTGGTGGCTGACAAAGACAGTTGAGTTCCTGAGGCCGTAGATTTAATCGAGTATAACAGAAAGGCGGGAGTGCTCTCATTGGCTCATATGCTACCAGATATGTGTCTGAATATTTTTGTATTGTCTGTATTTGGATTTGTCCAGCATCTAATGTTAAGTGTCAATGTTAAGTACCTTAAAAAAGAGCTATATAAGTCAATATACATCCGCTACTGTTGAATTTCTACCATTGATTGGGATTTATAAACTGTATATATCAATATGGGATGAACTGGAAGCAAGTCATTTCATTATCAGCTCTTTATTGTCAAAAATGTAGAGAAGGTAAAAGTAAAAGCACAGATGAGTATTACTCTTTGTAATAATACAGTGTTTTGTATCTTTAATGCTCGTGGCTTGCATACATTAGTCTGACTTCACAGTCTGACAAACCAAAACACCCACACAGGAAAGCCAGATGTACCAGTAGGTTTGTGTTTCTGTCCGTGTATGCACTATAGGGCTGGGCGATAAATCAATGATCATTTATCATCTTTCAATGGAATGGTATCGCGATTAAAACACATCATCACTCTAAATTACAAGCACATATTAATCGGAGTTTCTCAGACAATCTGATAATCTTTCCCCAAATGAAATGAGGTAACTGAGGCACTATTTTTTAAATTTGTCAATTTGTACTTTACACAGGAGGGATGCAAATATAGGCTTCACCATGTGGTTATTTCATGTCGACTATTTCTTTATTGAATGACCAGAAAACATGCTAGATTGTGATTTTATATTGTTATCGAGATATTAAATTACGCATATCAGGATGGGAGCTTGTTTGGCCCTATCACCCAGCCCTAGTATGCATTTACACTAGATGCTCCTCACAACATTGAGTGCATGTATTGTAACCAGATCAAGAACCATAGTGAGTTTAGATTGATAAATGAACCAGAAGATGTGGCCTTTTAGTGTTTTCTTAATTTAGGAAAATTCTGCTTTAGATGTCTCTGAGAAAAAATACTCATCATATAAATCTTAATATAAGCAATTTAAGTTGTATAAATTAGTCTCTATAATAGAGTTTGTAAATTAAAAGTCTTCACAATATCGATATTGTTTATGAGGGTTAAAATCGAACAAAAATTGTGATTGATGTCACCTTTTATTTTGACACCTCTGATGGTAAGATGAGTCCAAATTTAAATATCAGTATACTGGGTAATCTCCCCATTTGTCACACACGTAATGTCACACACACACACACACACACACACACACTCTCACTCTCTCTCACACACACACACACACACATTGTGAAACGAAAGAAAACAGTGATGTCGGTCAGACTGAATACTGGCCGAGTTAAAGATTAACAACACACTTAAACTCTCCTTCCTTTGCGGGCTATGAGTGTCAATGCTGCCCCTTGTGGTCTGGTGGTGCAATACCACGACACCAGCAGTCAGCCAGGTGAGGAAAGAGAATGAATCACAGACGTCATTGCTCTTTAAGGGTAAAATTCACACTGAATCACATGGGATATGTCGCTGCAGCGCTATGTACGATTTCCACTCTAATGGACACTTTTATGAGTCCACTTCACAATTTAAAACTGCAATGCCTCTTAAAACAGAGGCAAACACATACAATGACCCCCCAAATATGTATGCAAAAGAGGAAATATGAAAATCTACCACGTGATTCTCGGACAAACATCAACAGTTAACAAAGTGCTGTATGAATGCCCGCCACTGTGTTATAAACTGGAAAAGACAAACCCCCACTGCTGAGATACACATATTGTATATATATCATATGATCCATTAAAGGCCCTTACCCACATACCTAGCACTCGCAGTCGTCGTCAAACTATGCTCGACACACATTGTAATAACAAGAGTTATGAAAATGTGTGATTTGTGACACCGTTAAACAGTTTTAATACCCAAATTAGAAGAAAAACAAGCTGTCGTGTGTGTCATTGTTTAGTTTGAGATGATGTCGTTTTGTGAGGATATGATATGCATCGCTGCTGCGTGTTCTTGACGTCAATGAAAGATTGTATTAACACTGAAGTAGGGAGATTACACGGGAGATTAACTTGCTAAAAATGTGTGAAACGAGCCGCCCCGACCCCGGTAAAACAAATGGAGCGAAGACACTACACAGCACGGAGGTTAATCCGTAGCAGTAACATTAAAATGTCCTCCTCATCCCTCATTCGAACAAAATTCTATCTGGGTTCTGTTATAGGGATTTTGCATCCAAATGAAAAGGGTAGGGGGGGGCATGATCATGTTTCAGCTTTGAACCCTCCAACAGCAGAAGGGAGCAGCAGCAGCCTGCAAGCCTCAGTTCACCCGGATGGCCGGAGAGGTAAACCTAGTTTTGGACAAAGCTAACACCCACTTTTACACTTTACTGCTCCAAAGAGACGTGGGGAACAAAATGTAGGAGACTGACCACAGCAGGTAGTACACACAAGCAGGGGGGAAGGAGGAGCAGAACACCATCACCACTCCTGCAAATAAAAAAGACAAATATCCGAAGATGAGTATCGATTGCTTGAGTTAGATACCACAATCACATGCAGATGCTAAATGTTGGTTTACCTCCGGCGTACACGACTTTCTTCCAGGCCTGCGACTCCAGCACTCGGTCGTGGGGGTAGAAGTTCTGGCTGATCATGAAGAGGATCATGGCCACGGCGATGACCCGCAGCATGGCCAGGTTTTCCCCCGACAGCAGAGAGGCGCTAGCCAGGATGCTAGCCGCGTAGATGCAGGGCAGGCCGCGGTACATGAACGGGATCCCTAGGGACCAAAAACAACAAAAAAGAATCTCTAGTAAGTCCGTTCACAAATAAGAAGTCCAACTACTTGAATATATAACAAACACTGTACTATTAAACGATTTAGTCACTTATAAGCATTAGCAATTCATTAGCATTAGCATTAATCATAAAACAGAACAGCCATTTGTAACAGACTCAGTTGGTTTTTTCATGCAAAATGCAACTACTGAGAAGTATTTTCAAAAAGACTCTTTAGCTTTAGCTGAGAATACGCTGTGCCATGCCGTTTACACCTTTAGCATATAAAACCAAACTTTGCAGGTCTTCTATGGCGGGTATCAATTAGCTTTAGAGGGCGTTATCGCCACCTATGTTGAGGAGTGTGAATAGACGGCACTCCGCTGCATAAAGAAATCCCCTTCAAAATAAAAGACCCACTCGACCCAGTTTTGGGTCAGACCCAAGAGTTTAGAACCACTGCTTTAAATTAATAATACGGTGTGGAATAATTCTACTTTTTTTGGAACTCACCGCTTGAGAAGAAACAGAGTCGGACGAATACGGACAAGACGTAACAAATGCAAAGGATGTTGTCCAGCAGGTCGGACGTCCTCAGGAGCAACGACGTGGCAATCCCGAAGGTCGTGAAGTCTGCAAAGTCATCGAGCTTTGCACCTGAAAAAAAGGAAAAATGTGGACACCAAATGTGGAGGAGATATGAATTGCATCACTAGCCCTATTAAAAAGAATGCATTCTGATTAATCAAGTAGTTGTTCATGAGTTGAACCGACACCTTACCGTGGTGGAGGGATTTGAGCAGCTGAATGATCCTAGGAGCTATGTTGTCCGGGGCTTAATACCCCTGGTAGGGTCTCCCAAGGCAAACAGGTCCTAGGTGACAGGTCAGACTAAGAGCGGTTCCAAAGCCCTTAATGAAAGAGTCTAAATCGAGGAAGTCTACGTCGCCCGGATTGGCGTCACCGGGGCCCGACTCTGGAGCCAGGCCCGGGGTTGGGGTTGCAGGCGAGCGCCTGGTGGCCGGGTCTGTGCCCACGGGACCCGGCCGGGCACAGCCCGAAAGAGCGACTTGGGCCCGCCCTCCTGTAGGCCCACCACCCGCAGGAGGGTTCAGAAGGGGCCGGTGCAGTGGGATTTGGGTGGCTGTCCTGGGCGGGTGCCCCGGCGACCCAATCCCCGGACGGTGACTCTAGCCATGGGGACATGGAATGTCACCTCACTGGGGGGGAAAGAGCCTGAGCTAGTGCGGGAGGTAGAGCGCTACCGGCTACAGGTAGTCGGGCTCACCTCCACGCACAGTCTTGGCTCTGGAACCCAACTCCTTGAGAGAGGCTGGACTCTCTTCTACTCTGGAGTTGCCCGCGGTGAAAGGCGCCGAGCTGGTGTGGGCTTGCTTATAGCCCCCCAGCTCGGCCGCCATGTGTTGGAGTTTTCCCCGGTGAACGAGAGGGTCGTCTCCCTGCGCCTTTGGGTCGGGGATAGGTCTCTCACTGTTGTTTCGGCCTATGGGCCAAACGGCAGTGCAGAGTACCCGGCCTTCTTGGAGTCCTTGGGAGGGGTACTTGAGAGTGCTCCAACCGGGGACTCCATTGTTTTACTGGGGGACTTCAACGCTCACGTGGGCAACAACAGTGTTACCTGGAGGGGTGTGATTGGGAGGAACGGCCTCCCCGATCAGAACCCGAGTGGGGTTCTTTTATTGGACTTCTGTGCTGGTGACGGTTTGTCCATAACGAACACCATGTTCAAACATAAGGGTGTCCATCAGTGCACATGGCACCAGGACACCCTAGGCCGGAGATCAATGATCAACTTCGTGGTTGTGTCATCTGACCTCCAGCCGCATGTTTTGGACACTCGGGTGAAGAGAGGGGCTAAGCTGTCAACTGATCACCACCTGGTGGTGAGTTGGATCCGCTGGCAGGGGAGGAAGCTGGACAGACTTGGCAGACCTAAACGCGTTGTGAGGGTCTGCTGGGAACGTCTGGTGGAACCCTCTGTCAGGGAGGTCTTCAACTCCCACCTCCGGGAGAGCTTTGACCAGATCCCGAGGGAGGCTGGGGACATTGAGTCTTTGACTTGGACCTTGTTCTCTGCTTCCATTGTTGACGCGGCTGTTCGAAGCTGTGGCCGTAAGGTCTCCGGTGCCTGTCGTGGTGGCAATCCCCGAACCCGGTGGTGGACACCGGAAGTAAGGGATGCTGTCAAGCTGAAGAAGGAGTTCTACCGAACCTGGTTGGCTCGGGGGACTCCCGAGGCAGCTGGCGGGTACCGGCAGGCCAAGCGTGCTGCAGCACGGGCGGTCGCTGAAGCAAAGGTTCAGGTCTGGGAAGAGTTCGGGGAGGCCATGGAGGAGGACTATCGGTCGGCCTCGAGGAAATTCTGGCAAACCATCCGGCGCCTTAGGAAGGGGAAGCAGCCCTCCACCAACACTGTTCACGGTGGAGGTGGGGAGCTGCTGACTTCGACTGGGGATATCATCGGGCGGTGGAAGGAATACTTTGAGGATCTCCTCAACCCCACTGACACGTCTTCCATTGGGGAAGCAGAGGCTGGGGACTCAGAGGTTCATCCACCCATTACCCGGGCTGAAGTCACCGAGGTAGTTAAGAAGCTCCCCTGTGGCAAGGCACCGGGGTTGGATGAGATCCTGAGTACCTCAAGTCTCTGGATGTTGTGGGGCTGTCTTGGTTGACACGTCTCTGCAACATCGCGTGGCAGTTGGGAACAGTGCCTCTGGACTGGCAGACCGGGGTGGTGGTCCCTCTATTCAAAAAGGGGGACCGGAGGGTGTGTTCCAACTATCGGGGGATCACACTTCTCAGCCTCCCCGGGAAAGTCTATTCCAGGGTGCTGGAGAGGAGAATTCGGCCGATAGTCGAACCTCGGATTCAGGAGGATCAATGCGGTTTTCGTCCTGGCCGTGGAACACTGGACCAGCTCTATACCCTCTGCAGGGTGCTCGAGGGTTCATGGGAGTTTGCCCAACCAGTCCACATGTGTTTTGTGGACTTGGAGAAGGCATTCGACCGTGTCCCTCGTGGCATTCTGTGGGAGGTACTTCGGGAGTACGGGGTCGGGGGCCCTCTGGTAAGGGCTGTTCGGTCCCTGTATGACCGGAGCAGGAGCTTGGTTCGCATTGCCGGAAGTCAGACCTGTTCCAGGTGCATGTTGGACTCCGGCAGGGCTGCCCTTTGTCACCGGTTCTGTTCATTATTTTTATGGACAGGATTTCTAGGCGGAGCCATGGGCCGGAGGGGATCTGGTTCAGGAGCCACTGGATTTCATCCCTGCTTTTTGCGGACGATGTGGTCTTGTTGGCTCCTTCGAGCCAGGACCTCCAGCATGTCCTGGGGCGGTTTGCAGCTGAATGTGAAGCAGCCGGGATGAGGATTAGCACCTCCAATTCTGAGGCCATGGTTCTCGACCGCAAAAAGGTGGCTTGCTCCCTCCAGGTCGGGGGGGAGTTCCTGCCTCAAGTGGAGGAGTTTAAGTATCTTGGGGTCTTGTTCACGAGTGAGGGAAGGATGGAACGTGAGATTGACAGGCGGATCGGTGCAGCGGCTGCAGTAATGCGGTCGTTGTATCGGCTGAGCCGAAAGGCGAAGCTCTCAATTTACCGGTCAATCTACGTTCCTACCCTCACCTATGGTCATGAACTCTGGGTCATGACCGAAAGAACAAGATCCCGGATACAAGCGGCCGGAATGAGCTTCCTCCGCAGGGTGGCGGGGTGCTCCCTTAGAGATAGGGTGAGGAGCTCCGTCACACGGGAGGAGCTCGGAGTAGAGGCGCTGCTCCTCCACATCGAGAGGAGCCAGTTGAGGTGGCTCGGGCATCTGCATCGGATGCCCCCTGGACGCCTCCCTCGGGAGGTGTTCCAGGCATGCCCCACCGGGAGGAGACCCCGAGGAAGACCCAGGACACGCTGGAGTGACTATGTCACCCGGCTGGCCTGGGAACGCCTTGGGGTCCTCCCGGAGGAGCTGGGGGAAGTGTCTGGGGAGAGGGAAGTCTGGGCGTCCCTGCTCAGGCAGCTGCCCCCGCGACCCGGTCCCGGATAAGCGGAAGAAAATGGATGAATGGATGGATGTTCATGAGTTTTTAAGTCAGTGCAGATATGTTCATCTCTCCCGCATGGTCGCCGCCAACCCTCCTGACACATTACGATGGATTGTGGAGTGGAAGTGGAAATTTCAGTGTCAGCCCAACAGGGTGGCCATTCTATAAACAACATTCTCCACCACCTCGTCTCTTTATCCCCCCCAGGAACACGGAGTATGTTTTCAGCAGACAGGGACGAGGTGATCCGGGCTCCACAGCTCCAATGACCGAGGTGGAATTCCACAGGCCAGGGTCAACAATTTTAGCAATTTCAGATATGCAGAGAACCCAAAGCAACGGGGATAAAATAGACAATTGGAGCTTGATCCCGGGAATTAGGCTGCTTGATCAGAAGGTGATTGTTCATTTGACAAAAACAGGGGGGGGGGGGGGGGGGGGGGGGCACAACAACATCCACCTGCAAAGTCATGCAGAAAATGTCAGGACACAAAGCCCCCAGAAATGTGCAGCCTAGGATGTATTGTGATATTTTGGGCTTTTGGGGGGGAAATGGAAGCTTTTAAAACAGCTATTTGTGCATTTTGGTTTACTCTTGCAGTGATGTGATCTTTTAGAAACAATGCCTCTTATTTAAGGGCATCCCCCTTGACAAAGAGGGGTGACAAAAAACCCTCTGAAAGTGTATATAACATGAGTCCTTAGAAATATTGAAAGAAAACAGGCACTATTTGATGAAGCTCAAAAATCCATTCCATTAAAAATGTATATTTGTACTACTGGAGACTTTGTAAGACTATCCAGCGTATTTCAGCTGCAGAGTTTCCTTTTACTGGTTCCCTTTGTTTATGACTTTATGCAGCCAAATTAGAAACTCCAGACAAAGGACTGTGCAGCAAGTGCTGCCAAACAACCGAGTCGAAATGTATCTCTGGTAGGAGATGTTGACCACAACACTCCACTTACCCAGTGCAGAGCAGGCATCGAGTCTCCTGGCAACCGCTCCATCTGCCAAATCCAGCAGGTAGCCAATCAGAACCAGCCAACATGCAGCATGATGGTGCCTGGACAAAACAAGCGAGTTAGGTTGAGCTATTTGATGATGGTGACTCGTTTAAAAGGAAACCTGTGTTCCTTCTATAATATTTATAATGTTATCTTCTGCCTGCCACGCTAAGCTTCGTATGCTCATCGGGAAAGGACAAGGATCTGTCATTACTTACTGTACGGTGGCCCTGAAGGGCAAGACACAACAGTGCTAGATTAAAGAAAATATCATTTTCCCATGCTTTTCAGACCAAGGACCCCTCGGCTGATAGTGACCCCCTATGACACATCATATAAAATTGTGTTGCTTATAAAACCGTGCCAATAATAGTGTGTAGTGCAGCCTATAGGGCCATGTATAAAGGTGCTTTGTAATGATTCATGTATACAATGCTAAGACTTCAAAATAATAATTGTTGACAGATTCATATATTTATGTATTTATATTTAACATATTTTAACTCTATATTGGCATTTTTAGAATCCCACATTAACACAACATTAACATTTGTATTTGCTTATTAGATGTTGTATTATGTGCATTTTTTGGACATTTTAAATTTTGGAAGAAAAAAAGTTTGGGATCAAATCATTTGGGGACCCCCTGCTGTAACTCTGCAGACCCCCTAGGGGTCCTGGACCCCCTGTTGAAGATCTCTGGCCTAAGGCTTTCAAAGCCAAATGTTTAGTAATTACAGTGTCTATAAAAAGCTATAGATTTTGTCCACCCTGAGACTGAGCCTGACCTATGTGTTGGATAGTAAAATCCAATAATGGCATGTTTTCACTCACCCATTTAGACTGCTGAGAATGGAGGCCATGCCCATGACCATGTTGGCAACCGACAGAGCATTGGCTGCGTTTTTACGTGCAAACTCCTTGATCTGTAGTCCCGTGGCTTCATCACTCAGAAAGAGCTTGTTGGTGCACTGGAAGAGACCTGAGACCACACAACGGCAACAGTCAGTAGTTGTCTGTGTCAGGTAATCCGCTGCCCTAAAGCTAAAGCTAACGGCTAGATCCCTAGTATGATCGAGTGACCTTTTGATGAAGGTGTCTGAATGGAAGTAGTTTAATAAGCATATCCTGGCTTGAGTCAAAACTCGAGTTGAAGTGAAAGGAAAAATGTGAAAAACTACCAGTCATAACTGAATAATAATAGTTTGTACACCATCTAGCAGGAATCCATATGTTTTTTTTAACTTTTTAAAAGAAAATATTTCTAAATCGATTCCCCTGTCTAATGTAAAAGAAGCATCACTTACCAAGACGTATGTTTATTGGATGGAGACCAACCTTACGATACATTCATCCACTTTCAGATGACTTAAATGCATTTGTTACTGAACATTCGTTGCATGCAGCATGACAGTGTCTTATCGACATTTAATTAGCAGTCTATGGAATCAACATCATTATGACACATTTTAACTAAAAAAAACAAAGCATGCATTAAAATGTCAATATCAAATAGATTTGCATAAGGAAGAAACATGAAAAGGATACATGTCAGGATGCGTGTGAAGTGTGAGCGCTCGATTGACATCGTATTAGGGGTCAAATACATACAAATACTGTTGTGGAGGGGAACAAGTTATGGACATTTAAGGGGGGGGGGGGGGGACTAGCGCATACACCACTGGCTATAGTGAGAGTGAGTTGGACCTAGTGACACGTACCAAACGAGAGATGGATTGGCCTGATCAAACGTACAAGGGCATGGCAGCAGCACTCACATTAGCTCCACTGTTCAGATCTATAATACCACAGCAGCCTCCGCTTTAATGGGGATGCTGGTATAAGGAGAGATCTACACCATCTCCTCTTCCCTGTTGTTAGAACAAGCACTTTATATTCAAAACGCTAAACTGCACAGGTTTGTATCGCCAATTGTAATCGTTGCCATTGTGTTTAACAGCATAGAAAAATCCCCTACATTTTTTTTTTCAATTTGAAATTTGATTACTTTTCCTAGATTGACCCTAACATTAGAAAAATTACTTTGGCCTTTATTCATATTTCCATGTAAGCTGTCAAAAAAGGCACTAATATTGTCTCCGGTCAAAATTGTACCCTGACATATTGAGATAAATAAAAAATACATTCAAAATGACGTTTTGCACATTTGTAATACTATGCTATATAAATACTATACAAATATTGCTTACCACCTATACAGTAAAAAAAAGAAAAGTTTCTTTAGGCAAAATAGATTTAAAATAAGCTGCTTGATTTGGGGGGTTTTGACCTGCAGGACACGGGAGGTTTACATCATGAGGACATCACGAGAAGTTTGCTTGAAGTGCAGGTGGGAAAACTTGTAATACCTTGAAGACCTTAGTTGTTGTTTAGAGAAAACGGGTCATTTTGACCCGGAGGACACGGGGTGTTTACAGAATATGAGGACATCGAGAGAAGTTCACTTGAAGTGCAGGTGGGAAAACTTGTAATACCTTGATGACTTTAGTCGTTTTAAAAAGGCAGAATCTGAGGTTGGAACGCTAGCAAAAGCTTCATCTCAGTCAGCAGGGTTGGAACTGCTGCCGTTGCCTCGCTCCCACAAAGCTTTATTTTAAGATTATTTTTTGGCTAGAGCGTTCAAGCCTTTTATTATTTTTTATAGAGACAGTGTGGAAACAGGGAGAGAGAGGGAGAAGACATGCGGGAAACTGATCGGCAGGCTGGGAGTTAAACCCGCGATCACCGCGTCTAGGACGGCGAGCCTCTGTACATGGGGCAGCTGCCCTAACCACTGCGGCACCGGCCTTCCCTGTGATGTTTTTTAATGAAGTCAAACAAAGAAATCTTTGTTTTCTCTGCCCATCTCCCTCTTGTGAGTTCATTGCTTTTCTCTCAAGTCAAAGTACTGTCCAGTACTTTGACTTGAGGGAAAAGCAGTAGCAACCCTTCAAGTGTTTTTCACCCTGAACTTCCTGTGATTCCAAAACCAGGCGAGTTCAAGAGACACTTCATCTGAAAGAAAACAGCGTATGAGACACAGCAAAAAGCCAACAATAACTTACACTTTTACTTGATAGCATGCTTTCTAGTTCTGGAATTAAAAAAAAAAAAATTGTATTTTTATCTGAAAACTGCTCATGAGTAAACAAACACATTGCTTAATTCTCCTGTAATTGATGTTAACTTTTGTCATCCTTTAACTTTAATCAGAGCCACAAACTCAGTGAGGTTTTGCTCAAACAACTTAATTCACCGTCTGAGTCACCAATAAAAAAATAACGCCAGAGTCAGCATCAACTTCAAGCAAGGCGCTATTTCTGGCTTGCTGCCTAATGAGTGCAAATCATGATGGGAAGGCACTGGTTATGTAACACCCTGCTAAGTTACCTGGTAACGACTAATAAGACTAAACAAAAACAAGAAGAAACAATTCCAAACAGAGGTATGATCTGACGTGAACTAATACAACAAAATCTTAACTGTGTGCAATAATGAGATTTATTCTAGAAAAATGTCAACTCATGCATACACACACACACACACACACACACACACACACATATATATATATACATATACATCTACATATATATATATGTATATATATATTGAGAACATTGAGACATTGAGAAACAGGAACTTACCAGAGGAGGGAGACAGCAGGATCATGATTGTGTCTGGCTCACAGCTGTAAAAGGAAGAATTCAGATATTTTTAGCATGATAATTATATATATAAATAAACTGTCGTGCCTACACATTCACTGTTATAAATATGGATACTACTATATGGGGTCAGTTCAGTCTCATTAATAATGAATGCACAGAGAAGATATCACAAATGTATTTTGTGATTTATATATAAATGATTCTCTTCTCACAAATACATTTACACAATATACAATACACAGGGTACACCTGGACAGAACGCCAGTCTATCACAGGACCAACATGTAGAGACAGACAACCATTCACACTCACATTCACACCTACGGGACATTTAGAGTCATCAATGAATCCCTATCCCCATCCTGCATGTCTTTGGACTGTGGGAGGAAGCCGGAGAACCCGGAGAGAACCCACGCTCTCACGGGGAGAACATGCAAACTCCACACAGAAGGAACCGACCCGGGAATCGAACCCGGGATCCTCTCACTGTGAGGCGACAGTGCTACCCACTACACCACCGTGCAGCCCTCCCATAAATATATGAATTAATTTTTTTGTTGCAATTTTCCATCAAAAATATATTTGTATGTTGTTACATTTATATACAAACTGTTAAACTTGAATTTACAAGACGCTTTTGTGAACTTGTTTGCATGACATGACTGCATTCCCACGAGGGGTACCTCACCATGGCCAGAGCACAGCTTGTTCTCTGCGCATTTTGCACATTTGCGTTAGCTAACTAGTCAGCCATTTAATGCTTTTAGACAACGGATCATAAACTAACTTAGCTAGCATAATATGATCCTAATAACATCAGAAAACATAACCGTACAAGCAAATCATAATAACTAATAGGTAGGCCTAAATTGCTTACTAAATTGGTTTCAAAGTGCTGACTATAAGAGCTAGCTAACGTTAGCTAGCTAATGGATTTAGCTAGCTACAAACAAGCTAACGTTGGCTAGAGAGAGAATAAAATCACTTTTTTAAATACTTTTTGTTCTTATTTCTTTTACCGAAAAGCAGAGAAAAAGCTGTGCTCTGGCCATGGTGAGGTACCCCTCGTGGGAATGCAGTCATGTGATTGGCTGAAAACGAGGGCGGCATCTGATTGGCTACAGAGAGTTCCTTGTTTAAAAAAAATGCATTGTGAATCCAGCCACGTCAGGAGAGTCTCAAAAATAAATACAGACCAGTTCACGAACAAATGCTAACAAGTTCACAAATGAAAAGCGTCTTGTAAATTCAAGTTTATCAGTTTGTATATAAATGTAACAACATACAAATACATTTTTGATGAAAATTGTAAAAAAAAAAAAATGTAATTCGTATATTTATGGATTTATATCACATTTATTTCAAACGAGACACATTTGTGTGTGGATCAGAATTTACAGATTTATTTCACATTCATACATACCAATATCCATTTGTGTGTGTATTGAAATGTATTTGTGAGAAGAGAATCATTTATATATAAATCACAAAATACATTTGTGAATCCTTCTCTGTGCATTCATCATTAATGAGACTGAACTGACCCCATACCAGTCCCGCTAATGCAGACGTCCATCTGCGCAAACACACACCAGCGGCTATAGAAGCGATAATAATTATCAGCTGACCTACAGCCAGGTGAACACCTCGCGCCTCTTTTAACACGCGTCACGCGCGCTCGCGGGGATGCGCATCCCCTCAAGAGACCCAGGCCGGTAAAAAAAAACACCAAACACGGCACCCGGTGCGAAACACACGCACCTGTACGTGTATGCTGATGGTATGGCTGCTGTTGAGTGTTTTTTTGGTTTGTTTTTATTGTTTTGTGTTGCTGCACAATATCCATCAACGTGTTTTTTTTTTTAAAGATCAGTCCGTTCTCCCTGCATACTAATGTCGATGATGATGATGATATTGATATTCATATCTGTGAAAACATTCCAGCATGATGTTTTATTCTAAGGCTGGAGAATAGCGGTGCAACTGCGTCACAGTCGTTGCTCAGCAGGTCTCTATTTTGTCCCTAAAATACGGATTCACTATACAACGCTGACATATACAGGCAAACATGCAGCCGCCTCGAGGCGATCGTCTTACCTGAGAGGACATCCAAAGATACCAAAGTGGAGACAAATCCAATGCTTGAGACGTGTAAACGCGCACGTATAATATCGTTGTCTGTCCTTTTTCTTTTTTTCTCTGGCGGATTGATCTCAGAAGCTGCTGCGCGATCCACAGCAAAGGCAACATATGTGGCCGTTTACCTATCGACTTCACAGCGCGTCCTTTTAAAGAGCAAGGATAACGCCGCTGGAATATTCTACCGGAAACGACGCGCCCAGTGCGCTGAGAATGTGACATGACATCTTTTATGCATGTATGAACATTTCATTTCTGATATTATCTTACTCCACCTTGTTTGTTTCTTCACCAAACCTAGCACAGTATGTCCTCAAAACATTTCCGCTCAATTAGGACATAATGTGCTATTATTTTTCTCATTCATACCCTTAATGATTTTAGAAAAGTTCAATATTTTACACAATATTTTCCAAATGAATGGAGGAATGTTAAAAAGGGACACATTGCATGCATTTTGTGAAATGACATCACAGGCTTTAGAATACAGGTTGGGACTCAATGCAGACACAGACAAAAAAGAAGCTGGAGCAACAATTTAATGATACTAAACTAACAAAATATCCAAAAAAACAGGTAGGCAACAGGAAGAAAATCTACTTAAAGGAATAGTTCGGAATTTTGGACATAAGACCTATTTTCCAACTCCAAGAAATTTAATTCATTCTTCTAGTTGCCGAGTTAGCTTATGCTATGGCTAGCGCAAGTCAATTGTTCTAGTTAGCATGGCATTAAAACAGTCTTGCCCACTCCACTGTGAACCCGAGGTTACCATTGTAACGGCAGACTATCGATGTACATATGTGTTGATAGAATGTTTGAAATAAAACCAACCTTGCATTTTTAAGGATTTATGTCTCAGCAGCAGCAGCAGCAGCAGCGTGTCATACTTCCTAGTAGGCTATGACAGCGGCGGACTGATTTCACCTAGCACTTATAAGTTACCAGTTCTATAATAGTTTGTTTACCTGCTGTCATTGCTACAGACACAGAGTAGCCTGCAGTGCTAGTTTCTTCAATCTCACAGAAATGGACACTTTTGGAGAATAAACTGAAACTTTTGAAGACTCTGATGAGGAGATTTTTTCCACCCAAACCCAACCGTACCTGTACAAGCCTGAATATACAGAGGAAGAATTGCACAAGAGGGATGCTCAAAGGGCAGAACGTGAACGAGCATCTGTGGAGACCGAACTATCCCTTTAAGAGCCGGAGCACGGTGAAAACTGAACACACACACACACACACGCACACACACACACCTCATGCAACAAGGATGGCATGAAGGTGTGTGAGGTTGGCTAGGACACATGTTTTCTTAGCAATGTTCCGAAGAGAAACAGGAATGACACATCCGGATGAGTCTGAAGGTTTTCCAGCTCAAATACCGGTAGATCAGAAGCTAATAATGTGGTTGAGGAGTTGCGTAAATATGCGAGATGAACAAAAGATCACCTTTCATAGTTGTTTGTATGCTGCGCCAACGCTACTTCCGTGTTTACCCAGCCGATGCCGATATAGCGCTAGTACTAAGCCATTTGGCTGATAGCCCTATCTTGACCAATGCTGACCATCGCTAAAAATGCTTCTGAGGGGGTGTTTGATGCCGCAGCACGCCTTATCTTCAATCTACCCAAATTCTCCCACGTGACCCCCCTCCTCCGTGACCTCCACTGGCTCCCTGTTGCAGCACGCATCCAATTCAAGACGATGACACTGGCCTTCAGGGCCATCAATGGAACGGCACCCTTCTACCTTCAAACACTGGTCAAACCTCATGCCCCGAAGCGAGCACTTCGCTCTTCTACTTCAGCTGGCCGGCTGGTACCACCATCGCTGAAATCAAGCAAATGTCGCTCAGCAAAGTCCAGACTCTTCTCTGTTCTGGCGCCTCAGTGGTGGAACGAACTCCCGACCAATGTCAGGACAGCACCCTCCCTCGACACCCCCCCCCCCCCCCCCCCCAAAAAAAAAAAAACCTTACCTATAGCACTCTGATCTTAGCACTGTTGCTCTTGAAGTACTACTTTACTCAGATGAGGACCTAACACTTGTTCTATTTTTAGCTCTTACTTTATCGGCAATGATACGTCGTGGTTTCTTTGCTTCCTTCTTTTGACAAATGTACTTATTGTAAGTCGCTTTGGACAAAAGCGTCTGCTAAATGACCTAAATGTAAATGTAAATGTAAACTACGCGGAAGCATAATCAGGCCTTAAGTGACAAGATTGCTCAATCAGGTTAAGGGCAACACAAGGATGGATGTTTGACTTCTTAACCGTTGATACTCGGGTACTTTGCTGCTCTTTCTGACTGTTTCTGACTGTTTTTGCACTATTATTAATATTGTTATTGCTATTATCATTATTACTACAATACATCAAACAGAACTGTTTTCTGCTAATATTAACATCTTTTGTACTACTACTACCACTTATACAGAAACTATGGCTGCTACTTCCTACATATTCATAGTAGACTTCTATATTATAAGGGGCTGCACGGTGGTGTAGTGGGTAGCACTGTCACAGGGAGAGGATCCTGGGTTCGATTCCCGGGTCAGCCCTGGGTTCCTTCTGTGTGGAGTTTGCATGTTCTCCCCGTGTAAGCGTGGGTTCTCTCCGGGTTCTCCGGCTTCCTCCCACAGTCCAAAGACATGCAGGATGGGGATAGGTTCATTGATGACTCTAAATGTCCCGTAGGTGTGAATGTGAGAGTGAATGGTTGTCTGTCTCTACATGTAAGCCCTGTGATAGACTGGCGTCCTTTCCAGGGTGTACCCTGCCTTCGCCCAATGACAGCTGGGATCGGCTCCAGGCCCTGAATACAGGATAAGCGGTAGACGATGGATGGACGGACTTTTATATTATATTTTATTGGTTACTTTTAGTATTAGTAAATGTCTTTATCTGTTGTCCACTTTATTGTACCTTAATGTTAAAGTCCCAGTCGGCAAGTCCAGCAGATCGAGGGCACTCTGTCAGATTTTGAATACTCCTCCCCCACCGAGCTCCTCCCCCACGGCCACCGAGCACCTCCCCCTCGACTCCGTGCCCTTTGAAATCCCTTAGATCACGCCACCTTTGAAACGCGGGTCCGATGTTGACTCTGGTTTTATCACGGGCACCGTCGCCATCTTTCTTTTTTTCCTTCTTTTCCATCGGTGTTTTCTTCTCCTTGGTTGTTTTCGACCTCTTCGTGTGGGTTATTAACAAGGAATTGGGAGCTTGTTGCTACTTCCCTCTGCCTCCCCCCTGTGATAGTGGTATGACCCGAGGGGGGAGGGGCTCTCTGTGTGCAGGAACACAGCCCTGCGTGCTGATTGGACAGGATGAGGCTTTGTTGAAATTTTGCAAAACAAACGACAGGCTCTACTGCAGGTAAAGGCCCGCCTGTTTTTCTAAAACCGGATGATTTATGTTGTTCTATGGGAGCATAGTGTCGGCTTCAGTGAATATGATAAAAAAAATGTTGCTGGTACTTTAATGTCTTTGTCTTATCTGTCTGCCTGTGCACTTTATCTTTTTTCACCTTGGGATAGTGAGAAACATCTTCTTGATTTCTTTGTATGTGGTACATTTGAAGAAATTGCCAATAAACTTGAGTTGAGTTGAGTTGATTGTGCAATTTTTGAGATCTGGATCCTGAAAATGGAATTTCAATGTGCACACCAGAATATGCGTAATGAACCCACAGACATCCTGTTTCTATAAAAGTGGCCTTTTCATCCAGAGATGTGTAAAAGCTGAACCAGGGACCTTTGTTTCTTAGTCTAACACTGAAAAAGCATACCAGCAGAATACTGCGCTAAACAAGAAAATGTTGGTTTGCTTCCTTCTTCAAGTCCTGAGGAGACACTAGGCTGTTTGGAATGTGATTAACTGTCTACAAAAAACAAAACGATAGACCTGATAAGTCAGACTGAGCAGAAAGCCAGTGGGCACGTATAGCGGACCTTGTAGTCTTGACAGCGTTTTCCACCGGGCTGATCAGTATTCACGCAGGCAAAGCCAAGGGTAGCGTCATATCTGCAAAATATACAATAAGCATATATTAAAGGGGCACTTCACCAGTTTCATGGATCTCTGTTTACTCGTCCTGCTGCTAAAATCACTTTATTAACCATTTTAAAGCAGTAGTTCATCGTTTTGGAAATATCACTCCTACGTCTGTATGAAGCTATCGCTCGCAGCGGGCTAGCTTAGCTTAACAAAAAGGCTACAGAATAAATTCATACGTTGTTGCTTTTGGATGTAATATCAAGTTTTTGTTTCTCCATCAACACTCGGTGGTGTCCTCGTCTGTCCTACAACTCACATTTGAAAGACGTCTCCAGTCTTGTTCGCGGGGACGCCGGACGCTGTCGTGGCTTCAATGGCCACTGGCTTGGAGCAGACCTGACTGGGATAGAGCATCTGCAGCTGGAGGAGCGTCTCGTAGTCCCCTCGCTTTGTGGGCTTGTCCATGTTGAACCAGTGCGTCCTGCAACCTGTGTATGGAAACGTGGACATCAGATTTTAATTTGGTTTTTCAGGTTGTGATATTTGTTTTTCATCATTTTTTTCTATTAAATGTAGAGTAGATCATTTGGCATCGCCGTTCAAAGCCACTCCCCCAGAACGCAAAATGATTGCTTGAGATCAGCCGAGTGCAAGCAGGAAGTAAGCATCGACAGACAGGCAGGACGTCCATTATTTTCTCTGACCCAACTTTTTTGATTGGACAGGGTTTTTACAGTCCTGTCACGGCCACAGATGATGTTTTTTTTAAATCTTTTTTTATGTCAGATTAATTTAATGTATTCATTGCTATCAGGATGTTATGAGGATTTCAAGTAATATAACAGAAAATTATTCTGTATAGAATCACCTACTCAACCTTTAAGGCCTTTCTGTGATACACAATTTTATCAAACATTAACAGCTTCATAGGATAAAGTCATGAATCATAATGAAAACTTACCCTGACAGAAATCGGGAGGACAAGTCAGTATCACTTGATAATCCTGACATTGTTTACTCCTCTGGTTTCCATTGATGCACGCAAATCCAAAAGTAACATCGTAGCTGAAATATAATAGAAGCTGATGCACCGATTAGAAGCCACATGAAACCTGTATGATTGATTAGAAAGGTGCTTACGAGAGGAAGGTGTCTCCGGTGTACTCGGCAGATATTCCACTTGTCGACTTGGCCTCGATGCTGGTTGGGTTCCGACAGACTTGACCAGGGAACGTGTTCAGTAACTGAAGTATGGACTCCACATCCCCCTCCTCCGACGGGTCATCACCGTTCAGCCACTGTGTTCGACACTGCTCCGAAACTGTGGGAATTACACAAAAACTTAAACTAGATTCCAACAAAAACCAGACTGTGTGAAAATGATAAGGAAGGTTATTTATATGTTTTTGTATATTTATTTTTTTTGAGAGGGGGGGAATGCTTCTCACTGTGTATTGATATTTTCATTTTGAGTTATGGACGGTTATTATTTATAACAGCTACAATGCATATTGACTTTTTGAGAAAGAATTGTACACGCACAGAAATCTATCTCAGCATGCACTGAGGGAAGAAATTTGATCCACTATGGTTGTCTATTCCAGGGCTCTCACTTAAGAGTTTCCACTCTATCTAATTTATTTAAAAAAAATTATTAAAATCTAATCAGAAGATTTATGACTTCCCTTGTATGTTCAGTCCAAAGTAAAAGAAGTTACGTACCTTGACAGAACTCTTTTGGACATGTATATCTGACTCTGTAATCGTCACAACTCTTGCTCCCCTGGTCTGCATTTACACAGGCGAACCCATAGGTGGCATCATAACTGCATGGAGGAGGAAAGCAGGTTGATGAGTGCAGCCCAACTCTCTCCAGGTAATTCAATTGTTCAATGTTTTTGTCTGATGCCGGTTAATCTCACTTTAAAAACGTATCAGAGGTGTTGGCAGCAGGCTCTCCAGAGACGGTCTGGACCTCGATGGCTATTGGCCGAGGGCAGATTTCTCTCGGGTATATGTTCAGGATGTCACTGAGGACCTCGAAGTCTCCGTTTCCTGTCGGATCATCGTGATCAAACCAGCGCGTCCTGCACTCTACGATGGAATCAAAGAAACACTTATTTTAGATCTCAACACTCAATGCTTTCTTCTGGAGTTTAAAGGGCCAGTGTGCATCATTTCAGGGGCTATATTCACAGAAATAATAATAGAATACAATATTAAGAATTATGTTCTCTGTGTGTATTATGACCTAAACCTAAGAACCTCGCAGACTGCAAAAACAGTGCCATCAGCCGCCATCTTATTTCCCTTGTGTTATTTTGGTAAAGATGGCCTCCAAGCGAGGCTAGATGTTGGGGTTTCTTTGTTTCGTTGTTTACAAATGTTATTATTATTGTAAGTCGCTTTGGACAAAAGCGTCTGCTAAATGACCTAAATGTAAATGTAAATGTAGATGCCACCGAATTCTACACACTGGCCCTTTAAATCAAGGTTATATCTTTGTTGTACCACGTACCTGAGCAGAACTGCCCTGTGCAGGTGAACATGACCTCGTAATCGTAGCACTGTCTCACTTTCTGTTCTGAGTTCAGGCAGACAAGGCCCTCTGATGCACCGTCACTGTGAAACAACATCCCAATATTTACTATAAGATGTTGGGACTACAACAGATCACATCGAATCAGGAACATACATGCATTAATATCTTAGAGACATTTTTTTTTTTAATTTACATTAAAAATACCTTAAAATCTGTCTGTTTTTCATAAAAAGAGGAGAAGAAACATTCTTGCCTTCCGACTTTCTACAACATAATCAACGGCCAATCTTGGCTTCCCGATGTGAGATGAGTGCGAGTAAAATTGAAGTACTCACATGCTGAAGGTGTTCCCGGTGTGCTGGGACTTGACCCCGGAGACCGTCCGAGCCTCCATGTCCACTGGGTCGGAGCAGATCCTGGTCCAGTGCTTCCTTCTCAAGTCCCCCAGGAGCTCCGAGTCCCCACCGCTGGAGACGTCTCCTTCATCGAACCAGGCCGTCTTACAAGCTGCGGGGGAGGAAGAGGAGGGTCACACAGGTCTCCATCATCTGCTGCAAATTATCTTTAGATCCAGACAAAAAAAGGATGGGCCTTACTTTCCACTGCAGTGGCCAAGAATTGAAGGTCTGCAGGGGGAAGTAGTTGTCTTTGGTTAGTTATACATTTAGTTTCTGATTGTGTTAAATTGCAAGAACTGATCAGTTAATTACCTGATGCTAGAAGACACCAAACTGCAAAGCTCTGAAATAACAAGAGGGAAAGTTTGTATGCACCGTGACGAGACAGACAACTTTAGTGGAAAATGCACAAAATCAAAATACCTGAAATCTCAGCATGATTTTTATATCTGTTAATCTTGAAGAAAGACGATGTAACCAAACCACGTTTAATTAGGTTCTTCACTCAAGTGGGAATGAATCCATGGGGATCTTGATGGGCTTGTACAAGATCTCTGCAGCATTGCTCCTCCCACAGAGGCGGAGCCTCGGGAGACTTCCTCCTCAGTAATTAGGAACATGGAACGGAGCAGCAGCAGCACCTCTCAGGAAGTTCACCTTCTTTCTCCCAGTTCTCTGTGTGGAGCTCGACTTCCTGTATTTGTTCAAACTTTAACTAGAAATAACAGTCATCTGTTTTCAGCTAAACATAATTAGTATTAATACTTCATTTTGAGGTACTGTATTTGATCTAAACCCCCACCTCTTCGTATTGTGGATTATCGGTGCATCATTAGTGTTGCATAATGTTCTTTTGTTCCCTAAGTATATTCTGTATAAATGCAAAACATCAAAACAACTGTGAATAAAATGTATGGATTCATGGATTTGTATTCATAAGTAAATGGAGACTTGCAATGAAGCAGACCTGTTATTTATCAGGTAAGTTTTAATGACAGTGGAATCCCCCGATTATGTTCATTCACTCCTGGAAGTTTAAATGTCAAACGCAATTGTTACAGCTGCCTCTGTCATCCATGAAGGTGTGATGTAATGTCACATGTTTCTCAACTATTTCAATGAACGGACATGCGGGTATTGTTATACAAACCTGTCAGAGTGAATCTATTCTTTAAACTGATGCAATATGAAGGTCGACCTTCCAGTGCTTCGGAAACTATAAAAAATGGGAAAACTTAAGTTTTTAATTTCTTCTGCTAAAGTCCATTAAAAATTGCTTTTCCTATTGTCTCTTGAGGCTATATGCTATATGCTCTAATAGCTAAAACATTAACATAACACAGACTGATTGGACTTTCTCCAGACTGCGGACAAATATCACCTTTCTTTGAGTCTTTTAAGATGAAAAAAAGCAAAATGCATACATTTGGATCTTCTGTATGAATGAGAGAAAGTAAATAAATGTTTATAGTGCAGTTTTATACTCGCCCTACTTTCGCTGAAATAATTCAAACAAACAGGAGGGGATGTTAGAAAATGTCTACATTTAAGATTTGTTGAACTTGTTGCCATTTCCTGATACCAAACTTGGAGATGATGTCTATTTTCACGGTGCGTTTTACGGTTTACAGTATTAATATTATTTACAAATCGAATAAAAAATATATATATATATATATATACATATAACTGAAGCATGTTAGTGTCATCCATTTGAGAAAGAGTGTGGTAGCCTTTAGGAGCCTTTAGGGTGCTCATGTAAAGTGAGGATGAGAGCTCACCTTTGGCTATTGAGTTTCTGTACATAACAATTGAGTTCCTGCTGTTTAAATCTCACTGAAAGAAAAGTATAAGTAACCAGGATCAGTGTAGAATATCTGCAGGCCAACACTGTTCCAAAACACACCCAGAACCGAGGAAGTCAGAGGATAGGACCTCAGGGCGTCACCGTGGCAGAGATCTGATATTAGGACTTCTAATTGAATTTCTCAAAGAAGAAAGAACAATTTAACAATTTAAAGTGTTGTATCGGTATAAAAACATGTTTATTTTTGAATTGTGTACTAAAGTTTGTCTGCCTTCCGATGGGATCTTACTTTCTACTGTAAATGAGCATTGTGTTGAAATAAGGAGCATTCGAGACACAACAGGCTTTATATCCAGCAATTAAACTGTGTGAAGAAGATAAAAAATATCAGCCCTCGTCCAACTTGAATCAAGAAGCAGGACTGGCAGACGGGCAGGTAAATGTACGTACTGTAGTCAGACAGGCAGACTTATTAGAGAAGCAGCTGGACAGCGAATCTTCACTTCAAGTGAGACGATCCGCACAAAGGCTGGAGAGCACAGGGACTGAGCAGAGATGGGCTTGTATATAGTGCTGCAAGGCTGATTCGGGGAATGGGAAG
Organism: Chelidonichthys spinosus; assembly: GCA_029853015.1. Taxonomy (NCBI): domain Eukaryota; kingdom Metazoa; phylum Chordata; class Actinopteri; order Perciformes; family Triglidae; genus Chelidonichthys; species Chelidonichthys spinosus. The sequence continues at coordinate 164,684 of CM056829.1, read as the reverse complement.
CAGGTGGAAGATCAGGGGTCCGTTTCACAAAGCAGGTTTAGTGAAAACCTTGAGTTAGTTAACCCTGAGATGAGGGAAACTCTGGTTTTTCGGTTTCACAAAGCTAGTTCAGCATAAATCTGGGTCAGTTACCCGGGTAACATGCTCCGTGAAACTAACCTGCTCGCTAGCAGGTTTGCTTCAACAAACCCTGAGTTTCTCCCTACATGTCTCCGCCTTTTACCGGAATCTGAACCAACTCTGAAAAAAATGTGCTGTCCTTTCATCGTCAACCTAATCGATACGGAAATAAAAGTGATTCTAGCAGCTTTGCGAGAGGATTTACCTTTCCTTTCAATCACATTAGATATTATCTAAACAATATTCTCCGACATTTTCAACATATCGCGGCCATAATCTGCAACCAGATTCTTTGCGGGGGTCGTGTTTTTGCGAACGGGAGATTTATGAAATGTTTAAGTACATTCCTGTGTTGAAATACCTGCTTATATTTACTGTTTAATATGTGAAATATGATTAAAATCATATGCCTTAGTCAACGTATTTGCGCAATATTCTTATGCTTAATTTTCGACTGAAGCCACTTTCTTTCTGTGCCTGGGGGGGATTACACCTAGCCAGGCTAGCGCCGCCTACTGGTTCCGGCAAATATAATTTGCCTCAACCATATAGTCAGGGAACTAGCAATGCGTTTCGGTTTGCGCCGTCCGCCAGAGCGGACGGACCAATCAGCGAGCAGATGTGGCGATGACGGGCGATGACGGGCGATGACGTCGAACTGAAGCGCCCAAACTGAAATACCGGTGTAGTTCCCAAGCTGCGGTAAACAGTTGACGAGATGGATGTCGGCGAAGCTATACGCTCTGTGCTTGAAACTATTCAGGATATTAAACATGTTTTACATCTACACATGTTTTCAATATGCTCAAAAAGACTACAATGCTAAACCACCCGGCTTCCGGCGCATAGCATACGTCACCGCCAAGCAGCAGCGATTAGTCGAAGCAAACGGAAGCAACCGCCTCCCGGAAGCAAGCGGATCTCTACGGCTCGTGTTCAGACGCTATATGAAATGTAATGAAGTAAGCGGCTGATGCATCAGGCTAGATTACACCCAATAAAAATGATGAATTATTTGTTGCGCTTCTTTGTGAACTAGGGGAATCGGACCGCTTTCACCTGCACCATAGGCAGCGTTGCTAACCATTACACCACAGTGTCGCTTTCCAAATATGAAAATGAACACTTTTTACCTTTAGATCAATAGACTGTTTCATTCAGTTATACACCTTAGATCGGGCAGTAAATGTCTGCCACGCCAACTATCGCTACTTTGCTGCAGTTACGGTGCTCCGCTTTCTCAGGATGAGCTCGTTTTCTACATAAACACTCGGTAATATCTAATGACGCTCTCCCCGTTGCCATGGTGAATCGTAGTATCGGAGCTCCATTGATGATGGCTTTGTAGAGTCGGCAGGCACGCGCGTAACTCAGAGTTTACATACTCAGAGTTGACTGAACTAATTCAAAACCACTGTTCTGAAACCGAAAACTCAGAGTTTCCCATCTCAGAGTTGTTCAACTCAGAGTTCAGGGTTAGGTTCAGAGTTTGTTGAACCTGCTTTGTGAAACGGGCCCCAGGTGAATTATGAGAAAGCGTGTTCTGGGCAGCAGGGAGGCAGGAAAGCAGCAGACAACAGAATAAATATGTTGTGATGCCTCAGAGAGTGATGATTTATTTATTGCTTGGTGGGCAAATGAGAAATTTGAAAAATGAGTCTCCCCAAAAAACAAAAAAAACTATAAAACCCTAAAGTAATATGTTTTGAAGGCTGAAAGATCTGCAACGGATAAAAAAAACATAATTTAAAGTGAATGTACCGGCGTGTTATATAAAATTGAAGTTACATTCTCTTACATAAAGAGCATGTGAGCGTGAAAGCCGAGCCACCCAGAGCCCACCAGTGTCTTCCTCTGACGGACCGAGAATCCTCACATTTACCCCCTGTGGCTCTGAAGGGGTCCTCCTGATCTGGTTTCTGGACCCTGTTGTCACAGACTGCTTCAGGATGACATGTTGACAGAAGTTGTTTCATATTCTATGTAACCTTTGCACTGCATTATGAGCAGCTGCAGACAAATCTATCACCTGTTTTCATAGTTATCAGTATTACCTGCACAGAATATTCACAATATCAGCTACAATAACCCGCTGAATTCACACACACATTCAACCACTGCCAAGGTCATTTCACAAATAAATGCAGGTAAGATGAGAGTTCTGCACCCTGGGATCCAGGTCCATGTTAGAAACCTGATTTGGGTGTAACCTTTACGAGAGTACATTGGATCTCAACTTTCCTAATAGGCGGGATAATTAGCCTCTCCTCAGGGAACGACCTCGACGCTCGACTGTACGACGGATTACTTTCGGAACAAATGATGAAAAAAAACCCATGTAAAGAAAGAGGAATACACAGGCGCATAAAAACAACAACAAGAAGCTCACAAGATTACAAATAGCACATGAATTTTGTTTTTAATTAAAAACACAGAGGGCAAGGGGAGCGTCTTTGCAACATTGGAGATGGAGCAGTCGGCCCCTTCTGACATGGACAATGTTTCATCTGGTACACTCTCATTTTTGGCTTTTCACAAGTGAAACACATTGCAAAATAAAAATGTCCGTTATTACTACAAGTGCACCTTTCATTATTTTTCAAATGGTATAAAAACAACCAGAGTAGTGGAAGTTTCTTGACAACTTTGCATTGGGGCAAGAGTGTACAGTGTGTATGTATGTATGTGTATATATATATATATATATATATATATATATACACACATGTACATGAAAATCCAGTTTAAGAGCAGATACACACAAGGTGCCCAGCAAGCGGGCACACACACGTTATTTTCTGCTTTCAGTGTCCTAACCCTGCTCTCTACAATCCACATGTTCACGTCTGAACAAACATGATTTTCTGTGTAGATAAACAATCTGTTTATTGCATTTGGAGCCTAAGACTTCTCTTTTTTTAATGGAGTGAATAATAAGAACAGTTTCCACCTAACTTGACCAGGTTATTCCAGGTTTTACACATTAACCTTGAATGGAACTTCATTGGGGATTTGTGAAGAACTTCCCGGGTGGAGGAGGGGCTGTAATCAAAACTCAAACATGAGGGGGAAAAACAAAAAGGGGGGTGTGGGAGGTATTACACAATAACCAGAGGGGAAAAAAAGCCAGTTATGATCGCTCTAAAAAAAAGCAGAATCAAGCATTGAAATGAAAGCGACGAAAAAGAGAAGAAAAGAAAGAAAAACTAAACTAAATAAATAGAAATGAGGCACCTCAAAGTGGAAGGATAGTGCTTGTTTTAATTTTAAAAAGGATATTAATACAAATATTTGAAGCTTACGAGAAAAAAGGAGAAAAAAAGGGACTGTGATCGTGCCGTTGTCATCGGCTAAATGGAGGCAAGCATGCTGTATCCGAGCTACACTATTGGTCACGGCGCCTGCAGGAGGCTTCCAGCGTTTCCTCTAACACCAAACGCTATCTGGACTGGTTCCTACTGCTGTTTGCTGCAGATGAAGGTCCTGCTGCAGAGGAAACCACAGAGCCTTCAGAGAGATGTCGCTATGGCTACCAAACCTGAAAATAAAGCAAACATCTTGAGGCAGTTCTGGGTTGACCCTCCTGAGGATATGGATAATGACACACGCACACACAGACACACACACACACACACACCCCAGGGACCTGTGAGACAGGAAGGGGTCTGAGACATTCTCTGGAGACTTATACCTGTCTGACAGATAGTTTTACACACAAAACAATACCTTCAACAACCAAGAATATAACACCCTTTTCAGCTCTTTAAAAATTCTTTTTTTTATGAGATCTACTCAATCAAATATGGCTGCAGAGGCAACAATTCATGCCATATTCTTTATAAATTCAACCTCAAATGCCATGCATATCAAAAAAATGCGGAACTAGCGTACACTGTCCGGTTCTATTTAATCTAAGTTCCCAAACGACCGTTTGACTACGTGCTGCATCCTTCATGTCTGGCGTTAGCACCGAGGTTTCTCTCTTTTTCAGAAATACAAAAGAAAGAACAAATACAGGCACAGAAGACACGACAGCACCGTGAATGACCTGCGAAGCCGACGTGAAGCGGCAGTAACATCGCGGTTACTGATTTGCATTCGACGACCTGAGTTGTGTACTGAAGTTGCATGACCGTGACCATGTGTGCTCCTCTCCAAACAATTTGCAAAAAAAAAAAAAAAAGCATGCTCGAACGAAGCAAAGGTTCCTCTACAGAAGTGAAGAAAGAAGGCCTAAACATCTTCAAGTATTAATACAGTTAGGCCTATTAAAAAAAAGACCTGGACACACAGTATTAGAACCCAGAATAAACTCTAGGAAGGTTGAAGAGCAGTTATGGTTAGTTTGCATGTTTCCCCCCCACAAATATAATATATATTCATATGTATATAAATAAAATTCAGTGCTGTAAAAACATCTCCAACTCCAGAGGATCTGACCCATCGTAGAAAGGCCTAATATGTTTTACTCTTCTCATGGCTAACACTACTGCTGGAAGTATGTAAACTGTACTGGTTCTCCTGTGTTAATAGTCCTTCATTGAGAATACAAACACCGAGGAAGAGAAGACTTTGTTAATAGGATTTCATTTTTTTCTCTCTTTTTCTTTTTTTGGTTTTTACTGCACACAGAGAAACATATCCCGTCGTGTCATCTTGGTTTCGTTTTGGTAGCAGCGAAGCACCAAGTCTCTCTGTGTGAGTCTGCTGTGTGTGTGTGTGTGTGTGTGTAACATCACTCCATAGTCTCTGTGTGTGTGTGTGTGTTCTGATGTTTTTCGGCCACCTATGAAGAGCACGGCTGCACGTTGGTGCCGTGGGCCGCGTGGATCTGCAGGTCGATGGCTCGGGCCGGCTGCTGTCCCGGCCTGGCGTTCATCAGCGCCAGGTTCCTCACGCAGCCCGTCATCCCCGACAGGAACTTCCCTCCCGTCATGGCGGCCATGTCCGGGGCTCCTCCGTGAGAATCTGCAGGTCGATGGCTCGGGCACAGTGCTAGTTTTCAGACATTTGGCGTTTCATGACAGAACGTTAGTGTCTTGGAAGGACGACAGCCCGAAATCCCCGTAACAAGTAGATTAAATTCCAATTCCTGTCATGGCGAGCCATGTCACGGGCTCCTCCTGAGATAACATCACTTAATGGACACATCACAGATGATAGTTTTAACTAGTAATCAATTACGTGAGCTTATCTGACAGAACTTAGTGGACTTGGAAGGACGACAGGAAATCAAGTAAAAGTAGATTAAATTCCAATTCTGCAGTGAGAAATTCACTTTCATATGGATGTGATAACATTGTTTCACATACACAGTTTCTTATACAAAGCTTTGAAATAAAGTTTTATATATTTTTTCATTACAGCCCAGCACCTGAATGCTAATTCATTAATATCAAATTTGAATTGGAAGACATCATATCACAATTTAGTCTGATAACCTTTTTTGCTCCATACATGAGTCGGCTTTGGGCCTCCGTACTTTCAACCCACTCACCAAGATATATACTGCCTTTGGTGTTGACCATGAGACTTCTGCCTTTAGACTGTCCACGTAGCGCCGCTCCTCCATCAATCTGGATGTATCCATCTTTTCCAGTCCTGCAAGAAAAGAGACAGTCACATCTCAATACAAGAACAAGTATATATATATATATATATATATACTGTATATAAAGTGTATATAAATGCAAACATACCTGACTGCTGTGACCTTATGCCATCTTCCATCATTGATAATTCTCCGGGACAAGATCTCTGCCTCTCCGCTGCCCAATTGGTAACTGGGTATCATACAAATCATCATTATCATCATCATCATTAGCCCACAACAACATTCATATGAACTCATAAAGCTCATGTAGATGTCGACGCATCTACGGGGCTACGGGCCGAGTCACCTGAAAACGAGGTGTCCATTCTGCAGGCCGAGGCTAATGAAGTCCTTGCCTTTGCCGTGTTCACCGAGTTCCTGAAAGTAATGTGTTGGGTCAGCAGGGAGAGGATGTTGTGCATTTGAACAACTGCAGTCATTTTCCGCACCAGCTATCCGAAGAGCAAACATGAGGCAGACAGATTACATGCAAAACACTTTACTTCTCCTGAAGTATCTCACACTTGTCCTACTACACATGTTGAATGGCACTGAACCAATGGGAAGCACATATTAAGAAACATGCAACATGGATAAGGAATGTCTTTGTGTTTGAGTGGATACCTTTTTACTAGCATGCACCTTTCGCAAATTGCGTGCGCCATTGGTCTCCTGAGGAAAATGGATGGTGGAGTTAGAGAAGCAACATGCATATATTTAGTGGTGTGAGAGAGAGAGCCGGGCTCGCAGCCAACATGCCCGTAAATGTCACAGCCTCAGTGGCATCAAGTGTGAATTATGAATATATTTTGTAAGAGATTTGTTATTGTTGACACGTAATAAAAAAAAAAACGGGTACATGAATGAGCATCACTTCTTTGAGGATGGTGGTGATTAAGAGTGCAGGGGGCGATGTTAGGGTGAGGATGAAACAGTGGAAGGGAAGGATGTGTATTAGGTTGAAGATGTGGATGCAACCAGGGCTTGGCCTCGATAAATAAAATCAAGACCAGGAACAGGACTCACCACTCCCTGCCACAAGATCAGGCCCTCAGAGGAGCTTGTGTTGATCTCGAGTTCAATCGTCTCCGGCGAGTCAAAGGCACTAAAACGGAAACAAATATAAATATAATAATTACACATAATGCATGGGCACATCAACTCCTAATAATACACCATCTGCTTTGACAGGTGTATAATTCAAAAAAGGGCTATGATAATTAATTCCCTGAGGAGTAATAGTGTATCAGGGTAGAAAAGTACTACAGCTACCTTCTTGGGAATACGGATTTAGGAAGAGCAATGTATCCATCGTCATGGAAATGAGCTGCATACTGATAGGGTGAATCTAGAAAACAGTTACAGGAAACACACAATCAAAATGACATTCAAATTCTAATGAGGTTGCTGTGGAGTTTCACTCTCACTGTAATGACGCCCTCTAGTGGAGAAGCATGGAAGGAACCCTGGTGAGACAGGCTTGGTTAGACACCACAGTATTAATCACTTAGTGACTTTTAAATAAAGAACGGACACATTCTTCATTTTATCAATGAAAAGATAGCAAGCAATACATCTTGGTGGTTCAAACTGGCTTTTGTGTCGTGTTTGTAATTTTCGGTTTTGTAAATTTGTTATTTCCATTTATTTCTTTGCTTGCTCATTTTAATGTTTGGGTCTTATTTCAACCAGTTTTATCATGTGAAGCACTTTGTGACTGTAAAAGGTGCTATATCAAATAAATGTATTATTATTAAGTCTGTGACAGCAAAACCTCTGAGTCTCTAGGAATTATACATTTGTTTTATTGCTTTTCATTTATAAAAGGAAGATCATGTTATTTCTCCACTCAAAAGCTACATTTTCACTTTATGCACCGCGAAGATCATGTTAAGCAAAAACTGCACTCAAAAAACTAACAATTTTCACAAATCTTCATGCACACGAACGAGTCCATGAATGCAAACCAACTGCAATTAAAGCATTCCAACTCTGACTAAGATCATACAACAAATCTGTCATGCACAATCCATGTTTAATGCAATCTCATGATGCAAACCAATGAGCTTCCCAGTTGTTAGTAACAGCGTAAATGTGTGATTTAATGTTCTGTCCAAGACGGTTTCAGAAGAAGAAGAACTGCGGTGTGTTTTATTCTTAGACAGGCATTCTGGAGGCAGACGGAGACGAGATTTGACGTTGTGAGTAGCCGTCTTACCGGCGTTGACATGACAACAGGGAGAAAAGATAATCAAGGGGAATTCCACATTTTCACCTGGTCCAAAATCTCTCTCTTTTTTTTAGTACAGATGCAGAATTCCCCTCTCCCAACGTTCCGATGGGGACAAGATCCTCGGCTGAGGGCAGACACATGTTTCGGTATGCGCGGACATGTGTTAGGCGATAGAAAGCTCGGGTTGAACTCGGAGAGGGGATGTGGGGCCCCCCCTGGAGCTCAGATGGGCCCCCTGTTAGTCACAGTGGTGTCAGGCAGACCGAGGATTGAGATACTGTACCATTCGCCTCGCTACTTTCCAAATTCCTCAGGGCCTCGGGGGTGCTGGAGACCTGGCCTGTGTGTGCAGGGGGTAAGACATATGTGATCACTTAGGGTCAATTTCCCCCAGCATGCAGTGCGACGCTGGGGGGGAGCAGTCTGAAGGGCTTCGTACTGTGGAGAATGTGAGGCTCATTTATGGTCCTGTGTCTAGTCTCTGAGCTTTGATGATGAATATCTCCGTCTATAGGATGCAGGTGTATGCAATGATGTGCTGCAGGCGGACAAATGCTTTGCAGGTTGGGAGAAATCGTTTGCAGAAGTGCTACTTGAATTGTATAATTCTAAATGAGTATGATTAGCTCTGATTCTGATGTAATAGTTGGTGTACGTGGTCGTGTGGCTGGCCCGTACTTACTTTCTTCACAGTTCACGCCTGTGCGGCCGGGTGCACACACACACTGGCCGTCCACACAGCTGCCGCCGTTCTGGCATTGAAGGTCGCTCTGACACACGTCTCTCACCACCTCACACCGCTCACCTGTGAGGTCACAAGGCCGCCGTGGGTCGGGGGAGGAAGGTCCATGTTCATAGGGTTAATAATAATACAGGGAAAATACCATCAATAAATCAACTACCCAGATATGTTGAAGGAGCTGATCTGATTTTCTCTGAAAACACAGTGCAGACAGACTTTCCCAGCATTTAGAAGGCGTTTGGGTGCGACTGACCTTCAAATCCGTCCTTACAGAGGCACTGGTACTCGTATTCGAAGCTGGACATGCAGTGTCCTCCGTTCAGGCAGGGCCGGCGGTCACACGGGCTGTTGTCCACACACTTGCGGATGGATCTGCTCTCCGTGAAGCTGTAGGACAGATCCACCTTCTTGTTGTTGATGGAAACCTGAGCAACGCAGCGCAGACACGTTGAAGCAGAAACCACCCACAGAACTTCATGAGGGCTGACGTCCTGTTAACAGAGAGCGTCTCACCTCTCCGATGCATCCCTCAAACAGTTCGCTGATGTTGGCGGGCTTCGGCAGGAGGTCCATGCTGGGGACTCCTCCCAGGTACATGGGAGTGTGGATATTGAGGCCCTGGGCTTTTCCTGGAGACGTCTTCCTCTCCACGGGGCCTTGATCGACCTTCAGGTGGCCGGCCCTCTTGTTTCGCTCGGCCACAACCCTGTGCCACTGGCCAAGAGAGACTGGCTCCGGACTGAGAAGGATGGCCTGGCCTGGAATTGAAAAATAGGCCCAGAGAGATCTTAATGTCTGAGTCCCTTTTACGATAATTGCACTAAAATCTAACTTATAAAGCACACAGGATATTACATCACTACAAACTTTTTACCTGTGCCCAGCTCGTATCTGAACTCTACATGTCCCTCCACCATGGAGATGGCCACAAAGTCCTCCACCTTCATTTTCTTCCCTCCGCAGAAGAACATCAGCCCGTCTCTCTCCAGGGGCTTGAACTCCAGCTCGACACGCAGGTCGTCGTGGACGATGGTCAGGGGAGGATAGGCGATGTACGACTCCTCGCCATCAAACAATGGAGTGGTCACCAATTCCCCTGGTGCAAGAGAACGAGGAGGACAAAGCATTCAAATCTAGAAGCTCTTGTATATCTTCTATTCTAGGAGATGAGAGTAACTTCCTGTCTTACCATCCATGCATTTGTTTCCAAACTTGCCAAGATGACAGCGGCAGTCATAGCCGAGGCCGTTGGGCCGGTTGATGCATGTGGCGTCTGGTCCGCAGGCCTCTGTGGAGGTTTTGGTCATAAACACAAGACATAAAACACAGGTAGAATATTTCAGTGTTTATGGCGCACCCAAGTAGAGTATGATAGGAGATTAAAATGTACCTGAGTGGCAGTGCAGGGACGAGTGGTGCTGACAGTTGCTGCCTGTGAATCCTCGGGCACAGCCGCACTTATACAAGCTGGCTTCTGAGTCCTCACACCTCCCGCCGTTCTGAAGAATGAGGACGGAGCAATTCATCAGATGTCATGGAATTAAACACAGAATGCTACAGAGACCTCCGGCACGTATAAGAGCAACTGACCTGACACGGGTGGTCTTTGCACGTGGGGCAGTTTGTGACCCCGGTGGAGCTGCGGTGAAGGTCTTTGAAAATGACCTCCTCGCCTTGGATGACCAGCTGACGGAGACACCCTGCAATGAGAGAGCGTTATACCAAATAAGGTCTTCTCCATCCTATATTTCCATTCATGGCAGTAAACACACAGATGTCTTACCAACAAATCCAGTCTTGATTCCAGCGGTTTTGGCGAGGACCGTGTAGTTGGGGTAACCGCCCACATGCAGCTCCTCATTCAGATCCAGACCCTGGAATTTGCCCTGAGGAACAAGAAGTGTGCCTTTAAAGGAACATCTTAACAGACGTGATATACAGAACATGACATTAAAAACGACCCGTGGACAGACGTACCTGTGAGCTGCCGTTGATGGGCTCCCCTCCATCCACAATGATGTAGCCCAACGTGTGGTTGCGATACAGCTCGACTGTGTGGAACTCTCCCAGTTTGATGGGGTTGGGGTCACGGATCGTGGCCATGCCCGAGCCCACGTCGAACCTGAGAAAGCACCGTAATCATCATCGTCAAGGACGCGAGCCGTGTTTCAGGCCATTATGAGGACTCAAACTGACCTGAACTCCAAACGGCCGCCCACAAGTCCCAGAGAGATGAAGTCTGCTCCCGTGGTCCTCCTCTGGCCGTTGTAGAGGATCATACCTGCACCAGAAAACAGGGTGAATGAGGAAAAACGGCTTCCTTAACACATACCCTACAATAATATCCATCTCAATAAGTCAATAAATGGAGTCCTTTTATTTGGAAAAAGTGGATCATGTTCCAGTTCCTTCAAGAATTTCCTTTCTTCAGCTTTGCCTCAAGATAATTATTTCTGGAACATTCCTGAAATAATGAGCTGATCCCACCACTCAAGAAATAAATATGTGACTTGTTAGGATGGACATTGTTTGCAACATAGTCATTGGTAAAACCAGGCATATCTGTAAAAAGCTGGAGGGGGAAGCAGCATGCTGTGGTGAAGCGAGTTTAGAGCCGACCGAAGCCGGCTTTTAAGCCGCCGTCCCATCTGGGCATCGCTGCGCCGCGATGTCACACATTACTACCGGTCCTCCCGTTTCTGTCGCCACATGCCGGGAACACATGCCTTTATTTATGAGCATCGGGAGGAAGCGGGAACATGCCCTCTTCCATCTCTCTGAGAGCGGTGAAGATGAGCGATCCAGAGAGACAGAGCTGAATGCATCAATGTGCAACACAAAGTTGAGCTGACATAGATGGTAATATGCTGCAGATGTTTGTATCACACATTCATACAGTCAAGGAGCCGAGCGCGCTCAAATAGCTTTTGCGATAAGTTTGTTACCTGATGAAAATATGATTGAAATAAACCATATTTATTTGCATAGGCAATTTGAGTTATCGTGGCTCTCACTATTTCACTATTTAAACATGTAGTTGCATTTAACAATTGGAGCACACGAGAACTGTGCTTTTAAGGCTGCAGTCCTGCTGTGTAGGTGGTGTGGAAGCTGAGGGGTGTAAAAGGAGATTTTTAACCCATCAAGCCGGCGTGGTTTTGTGATCGACAAAGCCCGTACGATAACATGCACCACCTTCTTAGATCTCTCTTACATCCCTCTAAATCAGCTATGAGCTGGATGCATTATGGGAAAGAATGATGGGAGCCAAAAAAAAGCAGCACTGCCAATCAGATGTCCTTTTGTTCTCAAGCACCGAGACTCACCAGCATACAATATGAGACCTTCCCAACAGGTGGGGGAGGGGAAGAGAGGGAGGGGACAGAAGATGCAGTGATATTATACATGAGGACATATGACAAACAGAGAACATGACGTAAAAGCAGAAAACAATACCAAAAAGGGTAAATTGATTCAATTGAACTATGGCAGAAAGTTAGTTTGCACTTCTTTACCATCCACATTATCAGGCCTAAAGTTGATCTTAATGCTGAAAGCCTTGTAGGCATTTTTGATGGTGGGCAGGGTGAGGTAGGACACGGGCTCCTGGGCAAAGTATGGCATCACTCTCTCTGGAAGAAAAAAAGAAAAAGCACATCATTTCTTAGTTAGATCCAGAAAATAAATCATAACCTTTATCACTTAACATTCCTTCCGACTGACCGTGAACTTGCAGTGTGGTAAAGGCTTCCACTTTCCCCTGCTTGTTGGAGGCGGTGCAGACGTACGTCCCAGAATCCTCGTGGGCGACACGGGGAACCGTCAGCACGTTGACGTCCTGGTAACACTTGGGAGGAAGCTCTCCTTCCACCTAGATAGGGAAACAGACACCATCAGTGACTATATTTAATATAGAGTATTTAAAAGAGAAGAATGAAGTTGACTGAAGGACATCTGGGTTACCTTGGACCATTTGATCTCAGGTACCGGGTATCCTGAGGCCACACAGGGCAAGACCGCATCAGACCCGACTGTCACCTCCTTGGTTTCAGGCAACGCAGCAATTTGAGGAAGGGCTGTGCAAACAGGGAGCGGGTTTAAATGCTAGCATGACGCATCAGTGTATGCGTGTGTGCGTGTTTGAGATGCACTCACACTGGACGTTGAGGACCACCTGGGACTGGACCGAGCCCACGTCGTTGGTGGCCGTGCAGCGGTACTGCCCGGCGTCGGCCTCCGTCACCTGATCGATCCGCAGCATGCCGCCCTTCACCATGATGTAAGCCGGCAGAGCCCCGCCCACTTTGCTCCACTTGACCGTGGGCTCGGGGTCGCCGACCGCCTGGCACTCGAACTCCACGGAGTTCCCGATCATCACGGTCTGCACTGAGGTCCGCACGTTGATCATCACCTTGGGCAACGCTGCGGGGAAAGGAGAAGAGGAGCTTTTCTATTTGTACTTTGAGGAAGCAGCGCATATGTATGTACTGATGGATGTGCAGTTAATGTCACAGACCTTGAATGGTCAACCTGGCCGTGTCCTGGGCCTGACCATACACACTGCTGGCTCGGCAGATGTAAACGCCTTCATTGCTCTGCTCAAGGTTCTCAATCCTGCGCAGAGACATCACATTAATATTGAAGGCTCCCTAATCCTCGGGGCTCCAAGAGATTTAAGCCAATTTAAGGATATTCTATGTTGTCAACAATTCCCATGAAAAGACAAAAACAATGATTTCATCCTACTAACAAGTCTGATATAGCTTTTTCCCTCCCAAGTGTGGAACTCCACTGTTGTCCAAACACATTCATTAGATACACACACAAAAACATCCTTAATTGAGATGAAACACTGGAGTTTGTTTTGAGTCAATCCTGTACTTGTACCATAGTCGAACCAAAACATAACAAATCATTAAGCCTTTTAAATAATATGTTTATGACTCTTTTTAAGAAGATTTCCATCTTCAGAAAGATCCAACAGCCTCAGCTCTGAGATCCATGGATGTTCTACAAACGTCTTATCCTCTAAGTACATAATCATTTTTAATCCGGTCCTTTAAAATCCTACATATTGATCCATTCAGAGGTGTTTCCAACAGACGGACAGCAATGTGTGTGCATCACCTCAGCACGCCGTCTTTGACGTGGTGGTTTGGTGGCAGGGCTCCTCCCTCCTTCAGCCACTCAATTTTGGTTTCTATGCCGCCGGCTGCCGAGCAGGTGAACTCCACGGCGCTGCCCTGCGCCTTCACCTCGACCTGAGGCGAGACACGCACCGCCAAGGGAGCTGCAGATGGGAAGGGAAAGACACCGGATTCAGGTCTTGTTCCTGTGGTGAGCTACTCAAACAGTTTCATATGTTCAGTGAACTTACATCTGACTGTGACTTTAGCGATCACTTCGCTGTTGGCCACCTTGTTGCTGGCCACACATTTGTAGCTCCCAGCATCCTCAGCGGCAGCCAGGTTGATCTGGAGGTCCCCCCCACTGACCTGGGCCCTCGGAGGCAGGTTTCCACCCAGCTTGGTCCACGTGTAGGTCAGGGGAGGAGTGCCGTGAGCCAGGCACTGCAGTCGGATCACCTCCCCGACCCGCACAGCAACGTCATCGGGCAGTGACGTAGCGTAAGGAGGGGCTGGAGGCAGGAGAGGGAAAAAGTTGACGAGGTGTTTTCTTCTGACAAAATGAGACGAAATGAAAAAGAAAAGCACTCACTCTCTACATCGAGCATGATGGTGACCTCCGTGGTGCCCATACTGTTGGTTGCAGTGCAGATGTATTCTCCGGAGTCCTGGCGGCCCACGGTGGGCAGCACCAGGCTGGCGTTCACCACCTTGTGTCTCCAGGGGAGAGGAGACCGCAGCTTGGACCAGGAGATCCTCGGGGACGGGAATCCTAGAAATAAGCAAATGGTAGAAATGTTATTTTGTTGAAATGAACAATGGAAATATTTGATTCTTGCAGCATTCACACATAATCATCTGTTCCTTTTTCAGACCAGCGATGCAACGTTAATTATTATTATTTCTTTTCCTTTTTCCTTATTTTTCTTTAATTTATTTATTTAGATTTTGTTGTCTTTCTACAGTCTTTTTACCTCATCTTACCAACTCTACCTGTTGTTTCTGTTGCTCTGTTGATGTGTATATATGTTTATGTGAATGGACCTGCATGTGCCTTGTTTTGCTCTGTCAAAAGCACCTTGTAAACTGTTCTTCTTCTTCTTCTAATTCCAGCTGCATGATGATATCTTTACCGTGGGCATTACAGCGCAGCGTCGCCGTCTGTCCCTCCACCACCACCATCAGCGGCTCAGGTACAGAGGCCCTGGGCGGCGTGGGCACTTGAGTGCTTCCCTCGACGATGACCTCCACCTTGGTCTCCGTGGCGCCCTCGTTGTTACGCGCCGTGCAGACATATGTGCCACTGTCTTCCGGACGTGCCACGAGGATCTGCACAGGAGGAAAGATGCATATATATTATCTCATCATACAAATATTAACGATGACAGAATGTTTTACTGCAGCGGGGTGTGACAGTCTGCCCCATGCAGACCCGGTCCTGGTTGTCCCATGAAACTGATTCATCATAACCAGTGACTTTGGCTGCATCCGTACCTGCATGACTGCGTTGGACTCCATGGGCACCGGGCTGCTCAGCATGGTTTTGCGGTTGCTGTCCAGACGGTGCCATGAGACCGAGGGGCGGGGCTCTCCGGACGCCTGGCACTCCAGGTTAATGGGTTCACCCACGCTGACGCGCACGGGTCCAACAGGGGTGACGGTGTTCACGGGAGACTCTGAGGGCGTGGACACAAGATTATAAGTCTGTATCTGATCGGCCATCAGAGGGAACACTTCCAGCTGTATGGGTGCACCATGAATGAAAGTCGGCTTACGTTTGACGATCAAAGACACGATGGTGTGGGTGATGCCGAACGGGTTGCTCGCCACACAACGGTAGGCGCCATGGTTGATATGCTGAATGTTGGTGATGGTAATGACAGAACCATCTGAGCCAATATTAACATTATCTGAGGCGAAAAGGGAGCATTAGATGGAGGAGGATGGAGGAGAATATATTCAAATGTAGGGGTGTAAAGCTGTAGAAATGTTACGTTGAAGAGAGAGGCCTTAAAAAAAAGAAAAGGCCTTAAATAACCATCATGTCATCAAATCTGAACTGAGCTGAATGGCATGAAATATTTGATCAATGCAAAAATCTCAATGCAAGTCGAGAAAAAAATGAATTTTGAGAAAAACAGAATTCTAAATTCAAATTAAGGAACAGAGGAGTGACTCATAGGTGGGTTGCAGCTGTACTTACTGACAATAACTACATAATATATACAGTAATTATGGAAAGTAACTACATCATAAAATGAGACCTCATTAAGCAGGTTAACTGTGTGCTTGTTACCTGGCAGCGGCTGGTTGTTTGGCCAGTTTCCACTCCAGTCTGACGGGCTGGGCTCCGCTGTACACCCGGCACCGGAAGCTGGCGGACTCGCCCACGCGCACCGCGGCGCTGTGGGGCTCGATGGCGATGATCGGACTCTGAAGACCTGCGGCAGAAACCAGCGTTGAACCTATAATAAACAACTCCAACACAGCTGAAGTCATGGAAGGAGTGGATGCGGATGCGATCATGGGACAGTGGCGAGGATAAATCATTCGACGTGAGGTCACACCAGGTTACGCTGGAAAGGACAAGTGGATAGTTCATTCATGAAGTGAGACAAAACACCCTGACATGTAACAACCCTCCCTTAACGTGATCCTCCCAGCTAACCATGTATAATGTGATGATGTCACGTCTCATCAAAATAAGAGCAAATATCATGATGGGCTCTTTGTGTTGTTTCTAGACGAGAAGTGTTTTCCAGCTGACTGTTCCACCTGTATGAGGCCTCCACTCACGTGAAGAAGACGAGGTGACAGAGACCGACACAGAGGCCTGTTGGACGTGAGATCCCGGGTTCCCAGGGTTACCCTTGACCCGACAGACAAACTCCCCCGAGTCCTCTGGGGTGGCTGAGAGGATACGCAGCTTACTGCCCAGAACCTGCACACAAGGAACCCGACAGTTCAAAGACATGACATACATATATATATATATCTTATTCAAAGACATCCTATGCACGATACAAAAACAAAAGAATTAAATTCTGATTCTTCAAATATCCATGTTGAGGGGTTTGGAGAGTTACATATTTCTGCTGCATCACATTCAAATATCTGGACATTTCTCAAATGGGGGCATTTGTTTTGCATCTCTGTGCATTTACCTGGTGGTTGGAGGAGAGGCGTCCGCTGGCTTTGGTCCAGGTGACTTGGGGAGGAGGATTTCCAGGAGCCAAACAGTTGAGCTCCAGACTCTGGCCCTCCTGGACATCAGCGATCGACGGCTGGATGCTGACCACGGTGGAGCTGTGGTCCGCTGCACAAACACAGACAGTGAAGCTGATTGTTTATCTTGTTTATTCCAAAAGGTATTCATTGATTGGCGAACAAACAACTTACCTTTGAGCACAGACACTTTAATGGGAGCACTATTCGATCCAATGCTGTTGCTACCAACACACATGTAAGTGCCGGAGTCGGACATCCGGATGTCGGGGATCAGCAGAGTCCCGATGTCGGTCCGGTCCATGCGGGCCTGGAGGGGACAGACCAGGAAGGAGACCGGATCAAACACCTATCTCAACGACACCGCCTTGTGGCGGCCATGATGAACAGCACCGTGCATTTCATGTCCAAGATATGATTTGACTCCTATTTACACCATTAAACAGACACAGTCATATGCTGAAGACAGAGCACATCACTTACCTTACTCACGTCGTTGAAACAACACACATATGACATTGCTGACGTGATGCTAGCTAATAGCCACACAAAAGCACTACGCCGTTGATCTTCAAGACAAGAGCTGTTATTGCTGCAGTCTCTATGGGTTTTATTCGTGATTTCTATGGCAACGCACTTTGCACATGAAAGTGTGCACAAAGTAGTACTGATATTTCTACAATCAACGGTGGGTTATCATTTGTTAAAGGGAGACATCCCAGGCAAACTTTTTTTTATGCACTGCTCAATTGTGGGATCTATTTTGCTTTTGCTATTTTACTACAAGTATATTTTTAATATGGCTTTGTCTAGATTTTTGTGTCTGAAAATGTATGTAAATGTACAAATGTTTGATAAGATAATACTCAATTTTCATATTTAAACATACATTTTCAGAAAACTTGTAAAACAGTTATTTGTCTTAATGTAACTCCATTTATTTATTTTTTACCCTATACACCTGGGATGTCTCGTCCTCATCTATCATGGTCAGTGATGACTAAATACACTACTACACTAGTATCTTTATTCTAAAACAACATTAATGATTCTTTTGAAGGATGATGGAAGAATTAGGAGAGTTAGATTTGACAGTTTGTGACATATTGATTTAAGACAGAGGTACAACGCAGCTCTTAACCGTGGACTCTGAGAATAATCTCCCTTGAAATCAAAACAGCGACGGTCAGATGTCGAGTAAGAACCAAAACTGCAAACCTGCATTCATTTCAACAGCCATATTAAAGAACCCTCATGGTTCTGGTTCAACAACCATCAACAACTTAATCTGTTTGTATGTTACGCCGCATGGCAGCCAGGGGCCCAGTAAGGCTGAAAACGAGCCTTCATAAAGTTTGGAAACACACCTCAGAGGGGAGGGTCTGGGGGGGATTACTGTATCCGGGGGGTGTCGGGGCATCCACGGACAAAGCTGCTTAGCTCCGACCCGCTCAACCGTGAGAGGAGGCTAAACCGAGCAGAGGCTGAGGCGGAGCCCGAACCCAATGTGTGTCTGAACCCATTGAGGAGTTTTCAAAGCAAGCCATTTGCTAGAGCATACAGAATTTCTGCGTGGTCGCACGGCAGAGCCCGGCTCCCCCTGGGAAAGGCTGACACAACGCAGTGGCTCTCTGAGGCAGAACTAAACGGGCCCTGGAGCCGAGGAGGGCTGTGCAGAAACCAGACCAACACAATACCCCCCCCCCGGGCTGCGCCTGGCACGAACCAAAATATGTCTGAAATACCTACAGTACCTCCTGTATACTTAGTCCTGTTAATGCACTGAGTGATGAAGGTCGCCCCAGCAGCGAGAGCCCAAACTAGTCAGCGATGGGATGATGTTGACAGTACAAAACAAAAAAAAAAGACTATATGGGACACTTATTAATAAAAATCTACCATAGAAACAAATTCACGTAGAAGACAACCAGCTGGTTCACTTGAACGGATTTGGCTTCAGCTCTAAAAAGGGGACTAAGTGAGCAGCTGTGGTAAATTAACAGGGTGTGAATGAAGGACAAGTTTGATCATGCGTTTAGACAACAATATGTGGAGACGAGGTCAGTAGAGGACAACGGGGTGGTGGACTAGGAGACGGGACGGACAGACAGACAGACAGCGGACAGATGGACAGACCTGCAGCTCCTCAATACGTCTCTGTAACACATCGAGACTGTTGCTTTTAAATTGATGGAAACCGTGAGAGGGAATGGCCTGAGCAAACGTCAGAACAGGGAAGGAGCAAAAAGAAAATAAAAAAGGGGGGAGGAAACAAACAGAGGGGAAAAAATAAGGGTAAATGGTCAAAATGCAGAAAACAGTCATAAAAACTGACACAGTATAATGAGATACCATCGGCAGCGGACACACCTCCAAGCGATCGAGATACAGCAGAATGTGAATATAGTGATCTGTGTTAAAGTCATCATCCGGGCAGGGGGCGGCAGGAGGTGTCTTACCTGGGGGGGGATCTGTCCTCCGTTTTTCAGCCAGGTGAGCTTTGGGGTCGGCGCTCCCGTCGCTCGGCAATACAACCTCACGTTGTCACCTTCGTGGGTTTCGATATTGTGGGGGCTGACTTGGACTTGTGGCTGCGTGCCGAGGCCAGTTGGGTTAGACTCTGACCACAAAAGAAAAAAAGCAAGAAGATGAAGAGCTAAAAACATCAAGTGAGACCTGTACAGGTTTTAGAAACAGTGGCGGGTGATGCTTCTGTTGTTTCCAGACAGTTATTTGTCAATACATTATTCAACCATTGAAAATGCACTGAGAATAGATGGAACGATCTCATTGTACTTGGATGATTTCTGCTTTAAAAAAACAAAAAAACATTTGAACTACTATGTTTTCAACTCATATTTGATAACTAATCATACACACTGGCACTGAATGGTTGGTCTCATCTTCTGCTTGCCTATGAACCCTCCAGACCTCACAGATGGTCTGGGACAGGTCTGCTCTGTGTCCCCAGAGTCAGAACCAAAGAGACAGGAAACACATATCTGGAACAGTCTTCCTGAAACCTGCAGGTCTGCTGCAAATCTCAGCTCTTTTAAATCAAGACGGAAGACTTTTCTGTTTGCTTTCAGTAAACAATACTATTTCGGAACTGCTTATTCTGTAACTTCTATTCCTTTGATGTATTTCATTTGTATTTGCTTGTTTTAATGTTTTTTATATTTTTTTTTTATATGTGGTTGTTGTTTATTAGAAACACTTTGAATTGCCTTGTTGTTGAAAGGTGTTTTACAAATAAAATTGCATTGCCTTGTCTCCATAACTTAAGATGACATGCTTTGAACTCCTGAACATATTTTGGCCTAAGTATCTTTAACCATAAAACCTAAGCCCAAACAATGTAAGTGTGTAAACAGATTTCTGTTCCCTTGACCTGTAATACACACTCTCTCTCACACACACACACATAAACACAAGGCATACTTTGGACAAAGAGGGAAACCCGCGCCGTGTGCTCCCCGTGAGTGTTGAGGGCCTTGCAGGTGTACTCTCCCTCATCAGCCGATTCCACGGCTGCGAAGCTCAGCACGCCGCCTCGTCCTACCACGGCTCTGGGACTCAATCTGTTCCCCGGACCTCCTGGAACACAATCACACATTTTACCGTTACAGGCCTGAGGCCAATGCTGCAAAAATGGGAGAACGAACTAAGTCGTACCGATCCATTCGATGGCGGCGGTCGGGTTCCCGGTCGCCATGCAGCGGAACTCCGCCCGCTGGCCCTGCTGGACGTTCAGTACCGAGGGAGTGACGGTGGCCACGGGCTGGGCTGCCTCTGCAGCTAGAGGAGGACACAGCAGTCAGACCCAAAGTAAAACCCGAGACGGAAGTTTCCCAGGAAGGCACGTGGAGAAAACAAAAGCGTGGTCACGGAGACTTGCTCTATTGGCGTGGAAACCTCGCCCAGGAGTCTACAACTACTGTTGGGGGGGACTCCATTAAGCTGTGGGAATGCTTTTGATGAGAATGAATTGATCAAACCTCTGACTGTGCCCCCCCCCCCCCCCCCCCCCCCGGCCCTAAACCCCTTGGCAGTCTAGATCCTCAGATCAGAACAAACAGAAGAGAAGTGGCAGCCAGGCATTGGCATGGCCTTGGGGCACGCTGCCGTCTGCCAGCTTGGCTGGCTGCTGGACTTTGTGTTCAATCCCGTATGAGCCGAGGTTGACAGAGCCAAAGAAAGGCCTTTTTCAGGAGGGAGGGAGAAGTATGAGGCTGTCTAAGCAGGCTGGAAACCTCTGGGCCTGGTCTCGCCTGAGCCAAGCGTCCACTCTCGGACACCAGCACTCCGAGCTGGAGAAGAAGTTTCACCGTCTACATCCAACAAACAAGTAACTTCAATGATGCAGCATGTGATTGTGGGTACGCAGGCCTTGTGCAGAGTCTCTTTAAGGGTCAATAAGAAAACACATCAATGCTCCCTTCACTACCTCTAGTGTTATCTATCCAAGAGGAATCTTTGGGTTTTTATCTGTCCAGGTCTCGAGTGGATGGAACTGTATTTTTGCTGCTGAGAAACAGTTCATATTTAAATATATTTAATAGCTATGTTACATTAGCTAATGAGCAGTAAACACAAAAGTACAGCCGAGGCTGATGGGAATGCCATATGTTTTGCTGGTGTCACAATTCATTATGAGGGGGACATGAATGTGTGTTCCAGATTTCATGGTAATCCATCAAATAGTTAATAGAAATCAGGATTATATTATTATAATAAGGCAGCCAAACTAAACCTTTCTTAATATACCGCTAGAGGTGAGGAGGAGAAAATATGTTTTCTTATTCTTTGGAAGTAAGAAATCTTTAAATCCATAATGACATACACAATATAGTTTGACTTCCATCTATTAATATCACATTTACTGTGTTATTTAAAGTCCATTTCCATCTGTTGGACTGAAACCAGGCCTCTCACACTGGACACAAGTCTGCTACCCACAAACAGCTCGGGTAATGGTGGTTGTGATGGGATGTATTAAGCACAGTATGATGTTTGAAGCCCAGATGACAGAGATTTCCCTGAATAGCACTTTTCCTGAGGAGGAAAGGGAAAGAGCAAAGCATAGAACAGAAAGAATAAGAAGGGACGTCTCATTTCTCTGAATGTGGAGATGTAAATAAATACCTAGCAAGGCACAGAAAAAGATATTTGGTAATTAGTTATAACATGATAAGCCTGCATATTTAATACAGCAAGTTTCTAAATGTGTATTTTTTCATTTAATTAAATCATAAAGGTTTATTATATTTTAGAGGGACATTTTTCCTAAAAAATCCCAGTTATTATCAAACCTCACGGGTTTGTCATCTCCAATTAAGTTGCATTTAAAGCATTGTTTTCTACTATTAGGCCTTTGTACAACACTTTTTTATTATGATCTAGACTCAACATTCATGAGGAGCTGCCCTGAGAATGCTCATGCACCTGTACCCACAGTGATGACCCCGATGAACCCAGAGAGGCAGGTAGGGGCCAGTAATGCTCATGTACAATCCCAGCTTAGATGACACCCATCTTTAACTTTGAATTACATTAAATTTTCGGGTTTCTGCAGAGGCTGCTCGTGGATTGCACATGGCAGCTACCAGGCCACCAGTAGATCCATGCTGAGGAAGATGAGTGCATGCATGATGACACGGAGAGGAGGAGGTCCCTCCGGGGAGCCCGGCAGAAAGGAAACCATGCCCATGCGGACTTACGTTTTCCATGTCCTTCAAACATTTCATAGGCTGTGTAAAACATCTGAGTCTGTGAGGTCTCTGGAGTCGTTGGAGGAAGGGAGGGGGGGAAAGGTAAACTGAAAGGTCAGTTCTCAGGAGTAGCAGCAGTTTACCCTCCCCCCCCCCGGAGACACTTATTACTAAACTTAATAAAACCATGAATTGGAGTTAAAATGGCACCAACTTGACATCAAGAACTATTTTTAACAACTTTTTTTGAACCTTATTTGAGCTCATGTTGACTTTCCTACCTGCATTTTATGTTCATGATGGTTGCTGCCACTTAGTTAAATCAGATTTCACACTTACCTGATGTATATTTACTGAGAGAATGAAGAACCCCCACACATTCAAGTATGTTGGTTAGAATGTGCCTTCATGCTTTTCTCACACTCTACACCAACCAAAGGCACAAATCGCTCCAAAATGCCTCTTTGATGCTGTAAATTCAAAAAGATCCACACACACACGAGCACAGGGAGAACAGGGAGAACAGGGAGAGATGGCCTTATGCAGATGAAAAGCCACACATGAGACATGCAGGTTAGTAGCAAGAAGCAGTTAGAAACACTGACACACTGGCTTCATTTCAGCTGTGAAAAAGCCAACATACAGCTTGTGGTTATACATGGTAATATATGTAAATAAGCCCCGTCCATGAATTAGTGAATCACTTTGATCAATGGTCATTATTTTAATCAATGTTCTTCTTTTCACAGTTAAGATAAATACATTACAATGTGACACGTGTGCAGTACATTAGATAGGTGTTCTTGAAAAATAAATGTTTTTTTTTTTAAAGAGTAGGTAAATCTTTACATAAGCACCTTTGGGTATATTTGTAATCATGAATGAACAAATAAAACAAATGCAGTCATTGGAAAGTAATGAAGTTCAAACAATAAAAGACTTTATATGTGATGTAATTGAAGTGTAAGATATATATATATATATATACAGTATATATATATAAAACACTTGAAATGTAAATGTAAACACACATCATGCATGGTTATTGCATTCACATGGCCAATTCCCTTTAGAAATAATTACCAATAAGAGAAGAATTCTAACATTTCTGATAAATTTGATTTCGTGGAAACATGTCGGAATAACATTTCAGTCAATCAAAGAAGAAGATGTGCCAACAACATTGACAGGGTGTAAA
The DNA here is from genome assembly GCA_029853015.1 of Chelidonichthys spinosus. Classification (NCBI taxonomy): domain Eukaryota; kingdom Metazoa; phylum Chordata; class Actinopteri; order Perciformes; family Triglidae; genus Chelidonichthys; species Chelidonichthys spinosus. The sequence goes on along the minus strand of CM056829.1, from coordinate 140,736 downwards.
TAAAAAAGACCATAATATACATACACATCGGGGATGATTATCAACAAAATGAGGACTAACGAACAAAAATCCCCCTTTTTTCTTTTGCATTTCAAGTGAGATCTGAAATATTTTACCAAGTAAATCTGACACAGTCGACACAAACCAACTTTTGCTGATGATTAAAGGAACGGAGGAGTGATATTACAACAACACAACAATTCAACCAGGTTTAACCAACTGCATGGATAATAGCACCGTTTGTTCATTTAGCAGACAGTAATTTCAGGAAGGAATACTGTATGGAGTGAAAAAAAAAAATCAGGAGTTGCGGGGTTCCTCCTACTTCTCCTCTCTTCCAGATACACTGAAGTCCTCTTTGAATGTCTGTCGCAGAGTCGCTAAGCACCAAATGATGGCCTCCACATTCGTCCTCATCGTTATACACTAACATCTCAGGCGAGGGAGGGGCCCCAGGGAGCCCAAAAGCTCAAAGACTCCAGCACCCTGCTAGTAGAAACCTCTAACAAGCAGAAACCTGCAACTCTACCAGCGACCAAGAAGCAAATCAAACCACCACCGATTAATTCAACCCACGTGAGATCAAATGTAAAGAGGAAAGAAAATAAAGGGTTTGTTTTTGATCCGCTCGTTAGACCGAGTGGAGAGGATGTGTCATTATTTTGAGTGGCCATTAGTTAAATCGGAAACCGCATAGTTGACCCCATGCTATCTGGAAAAATGTGGCTACAGTTTTAGTTTTCACCAAATTCCCACAAGCTGTATTTCTTCATTTATAGTCCAGGAAAAAAAAGCAGTAAGAAAAGCTTGATTGGCAGCGTGATATTAAGACACAGCTACGCCGGTGTCTGAGAGCAGAAGACAAAAGCATGGAGAGTCAGAGCTGCAAGCGTGTGCTGAGTGTTTAATAGCGCCTGATAAGAGATGCAGCAAAACAGAGGAAGCATGCAGCATCGCAAGCTGTACGGGGACGGGGGGGGCTATGGGAGCCGGGAGGGTTGCAGGGGGTGATGGGTAATGGAATGGTGCCGAGGATCACAAACCTGGCACGTAGAGGATGGCATTGCCCTCGTCCATGGCAAACATGTTGGAGCCGGTGCAAACGTAGACGCCGGCATCCTCGGGCTGCACGTTCTGAATGGTCAAGATGCCGTTGAAGTCCATGGCCCGGTTGGGCAGCTTCCCGTTCCCCATCCGCGTCCACACCAGCGTGTAGGCCGGAGACTGTGGAGGGGCGAGCAGATACATGCAGACAGATCACACCATGCTGGGCTTTCAAATATTAAAATAAAACTTAGTGACATTTCATCTTTTTCGTTTGCTTTCTTGCTGATAAGATTAATGCAGCACTTTGTCACATCCGTACACTAAACGTGAAGCTAGAGCCTGGACTAGACTGGATAACAACAGCTCTCGCTCTGGCCAAAAATAACAAGATATGCCTACCAGCGCCTCTGAAACTCCGAATTAACACATTACATCTTATTGTTCAATCTGTGAAGACGAGAACTTGTGGTTTGACAGGGCAGGTTATTCATCAATGTGAAGATTTTGACCTTTGAGACAGAGCCAGGTTAGCGGTTTATCTAACTCTCGGCAAAACACTGAATAAGATTCCCCAAAATGTTGAACTATTCCAGTCATTATGTGTAAAATAACAATGAACATGGCCCGACACTACCTTGCTCTTCGCAGTGCAGATGAAGCTGACGGTGGATCCCACCCTGACGGTCTGGGCTTTCGGCTCCTCCACCGTCACCTGGATGGCTTTGGATGGAACACCTGGTGAAATGCAGACAGACAATTCATTTATACTGAGCAGTCATGAATACAGTGAGCGTATTGGAAGTTACAAAATGAAAGCAAACTGAAACTTTGCACTTTATTTCTGCTGCCTTTTCTTCAAAAGAGAAAATTCAGCCAAACCATAAAAACAAAGCTCCTCATCAAACCCATCAAAAAGAGAACTACTTTTGTTCCCCAACTTCTATATGCACATCTTATGTACAATCCTCCAAATCCCAACAATGAACCACACCACAGTCAACAGAACTGAAGAATGAGGTCTTACATCATCTGTACATAAGCAAAGCCTTTTGTTTGAACCACGGATGGCAGCTACACAAAAACCATACACACTTGTGACAACGATTTCCGCGCGGCTCCTGTTGGTGCTGCGCTGGTCTCTGCAGGTGCAGACGTAGACGCCGGCATCACTCGGCTGGAGGTTTGGGAAATACAGCTCGGCTCCTGCACACACAGATGAGCCAGAGGAACCAGTCATTGTACATGTACATCAGTTATATGTGCACTTCTACAAACATTTGGACTTTTTGGGGGAAGTGGTTTCTTCATCCCACGTGGCTGAAACTTACCTTGTCTGCGTCTGTCAGCGCTGCTGGAGATGGGTCGCCCATCCTCCCTGGACCAGTAGAAGTAGTGTGGAGGGGAGCCAGACACCTGACATCGGAGAGTCACGGGGCCACCCTGGGTTGAGTGGACCCTCTCCGGATAAACCTTCACCACCAGCGAGGCTGCAGCTGGAAAGAGCAAAAAAAAGGTCAAAAAACAAAAGTCATGCTCTCTGAGAATCTCAAATCAAAACAACATCAGATGATATTTCATGCAGTGAGCTCAGACTTCTTATTTCTATTTAACCCCATAGTGACTTCAGGTGTTTGTTTTTTGGTTATGGCCGAGGTTAAAGGAATAGTTTCCCATTATGAATATGTTTATTCGTGTTCATGTAGAGGGTTGGATCTGGTGCACTTCAAGATCAAAATGAAATGGCTAGATCAGATGATGAACAGTTTCATCATAAACACATTGCTTGCATGCACAAAGCATGGATAAAACGATGGGCTCCATTTAAGATGGTTCTGGTGGATTTTCGACATCGCAGCAGACACATTATGAAACCCATGAGAACGGTTTGGTCATATCTCCACTAAAGTTAATGTAGCCTTACCATCGTACGGACGACACTTCTGTCTCTCCTGTGGATTGCCGACATATCCGGGAGCACAACTGATGTTAAAAAAAAGAACAGACACAGAGATCACACTTGAGTTGGTCGTATTGTGACTATTGTGAATGAATTAACTACTGGTGATGTTTTCAGGAACACAAGAGGATGTGTTGGGTCATCGTACCGTTCACAGTACTGGCCGGTGTAGCCCGGCTGACAGGCCGTACACTGGTAGCCTCCGTTCCCGAGGCTCTCACAGGTTGGAGAGAACCTGTTAGTTACAAAGCCACAAACTGTTCAATAACAACCCAATCTAACAAGTCATTTCATCTTGCATTGATCTTCTGCTTTGATTTAACCAGAAAAAAATCTTCTAAGACGATTTCATTAAGGAATTGCGCACAGCTATGGATATTTTGAAGCATGGCAGCGTAATAACTGGTAGATTTGTAATGGAAGCCACTGAGTTCATCACTATTTCTTCCTCATACGGTAGCAATTTACTAGTAGCTCCTGGGCAACAACATCCTGATTTGTTAAAATGAAGTAAATGTGAGGATTTCAGTAGGAAAATTAATGGAACAGAAATGAATCAAACTACAGAATTTGCTGTATAAACAAGAGCAAATGAGCTGCACACAGAGGGGTCTTGAGATGTTACCGGATGTGGAATCTATGGAATCTGAAGTCTATGGTAAATGTGCACCAGAACTCACTGGTTGTCGGGGTCGGTGTGAGGGCAGGCGCAGGACTGGCAGTCCTCCGGAGTCCCGACAGTGGGGTCGCCGAAGAAGCCGGGGGCGCACTGCTCACAGAGCTCACCCTGAGTGTTGTGCAGGCAGCTCTGGTGGGACAAACGCATTGCGTTTTAGTCATAGCCACGACAAAAAAAAGAGCAGCATCATGCTTTATATCTAGCACTTCGTACCGAGCAGATGCCGGTCTCGGGGTGGCAGGAGTCCGAGTGGCCGTTGCATTCACAGAGCTCACAGTGGCCCAGGTACAAGCCTCCTCCGGTGCGAGTATACCCCGGTGCACAGTCCTTAAAGAGACAGTAGGAGAGTCATTCACCGGTAATTTATATTTAGATCCATATCTTCCCTGAGCATATACAAAAAATGCTGCTAAACTGCACAGACTGTGAATACTCTTTGTTCTTTTTTTGTACTTTTGTGTGACAATAAAAATATTGAAATTTGAAAATGCTCAATTAGTATTTTCACAAAGCACAGTTAGCCTGCATTCCTTCTGGTGCAAAATCAAGAAACATCCTGAAAGAAAGGAATCCTGCACCTGGCAGGACAGTCCCTGGTATCCGGGGGGGCAGCGGCACTGCTCCACCTCCAGGGCCTGAGCCAAGCCGCTGTAGTTGGGCACCGCCACTTCCATGCTGATGTCAAAGATGCTCGAGGACCGCATCTCAGTGGAGTAGGACGCTCGGATCAGGATGTCATCCAGGTCGGCCAGGACCATCAGCAGGTGCTCTCGGGTGGTGGGCATGCTGTCGGGACGACGCCAGTTCTCCTGTGAAGCAAAGTGAAAGCTTATTCTCGTGCAAAAACAAGAATGTATTGTTAATGTATTCTAATCTAAGTAAAGTTCTCCATACAGCAGCGCCGTTAGGATCCACTCACCTCTTTGAAGACGATCTCAAACTGCTGAGTCTCTCTGCTGCCCTGCTGCCTCCTCTGCCAGGGCTGACGAGCCACCAGAGTGATGTCGTTCCCCTGCAGGAAACAAGCCGACGGGTCAGGAGATGCTACACATACAACAGGACCACATATACATATCCGACATATACTCACGATAATCTGGACGTCGCCGTCGTCAAGAAGTGTTCCTCTGGGACCGGCAACGTAGGAGATTGTGTATTTGATCTTCCCACCGTAAGAACCCACCTGAGACACGGTTAGGACAAGGTTAAAACAGTGCTGGTGATTGATTTGTTACCACATGAACAGGATTTAGTTTACTCTTCATGGTGAGTTCTAGCCCATGAAAACTATACACTATTATATAAGGTTGTCTGTGGCTCTGGAGGGAGCTTTCTTACATCTGAAAAAACTAACCCTGTTGATGTCATAGTCAAGTAATCAGGATTATCTGAGCTTGGGTTGAGGCTTAAAATGTTTAGCAAAAAGTCTGCATTGCAAACCGGGGGGGAAAGTGGGCATTTAGAATATGAAATATGCCATCTGGATGCATTATGGGAATGTTTTTTGGAGCTCGATCCACTCTAGAGAAAAGTCGGGATTACGTAGCTTCTGCTGCTTCGATTTTGACAATTTGTTTTTAAAAAATGTTTTCTCGTCTGTCCCATACTTTATAAAAGCACAATACTAAATCCCTGCAGAACTCATTTAACGACACAGAAGACAAGACAATATATTATGACTGCAGGGATTTGTATTTGACCATTTCTTGAAATAACTCTTAATTGATAAACAGCCAAGCAGACTCAAAAGGGAATATTTGTTGTATCTATTTCAAATCGTATGTCACAGATGGGGCATTATGTTTATGAACAAAATAAAACAGAAACCTGCTGTAACATGGCAGAAGCCTCTCTTACTACAGAGGAGGGATGTAGACCAGAGAGTAAATGGAGGGCTGGGACAGAGTATGGAGGCGTGGACACATGAGGGACTGGGAGTGGGAGTATGAGGATGGGGGGGTTGATACTACAGGTTCTATAACCTCGCAGGGAAACGTCACCCCACCCAAACGTTCTCACAGTTACCTTATCCCCTGTGAACCGCACTGGGAGCTGCCAGTAGAGCAGATCATCCTGGTTCAAGCTGAAACCTTTGTAGACCAGAGCGTACTGAGAGGCAGGAGGAAAGGAAAGGCAGAAGAGAGTAAGCCAACTGATGGAGGGAGCGGCAGCGAGACTAAAAATAATAAGCAGGCAAGAGAAGCAGTACGAGCGTGCCGGAGAGAGAAAAAGCACGACAACAATCTCGGGACAAATGTGAGCTATTAAAGGCTCCGCTGACAGTTTGATAACAGCAACTGTCAAGACATTTGAAAATGACAGCTTAACGTGTGCTTCGGCGAGAGGCACACAACAGTACAATGACACAGCATTGTAAAACCAAAGTGGACAATTACAGTGACAGCACTGAGAGGGAGCTATCTGCATAACAATGGTAAATACCACCCAGTTGAGCACTGGAATCTGGGACATTGTGACATTCCTTTGACAACGATAAATTAAGTGTTACTTTTGCAGTCTTAAATCTAATCTGTAAGGTGCTGTTTCTGGACTAAACATTAACTTCCTAGGACAAACTAAGGAGGACAGTTGGCTGTTAATTAACTGTTGAAGCTTTACTATCGGAGGCGAGACATCGCTGTCTACCTTGCTGCTGTCTCCAGAAGTCTTGCTCACTGAGTTCTTGCTCTGTATGATCCCCATCAGGGCCGGACCCCAAAAAGAAAAATACCAGAAGTCACCGATATGACCAAAAAAAGACTCCTATACCTCTACGTAATCTTTACAGAGTGTACCTGCAGCTGGGGGGAGTGACCCTGGGAGTAGGACTGGGCTCTGGTTGGCCTAACTGAAGAGGAGATACCAGATGGAGGAGAAGGGGGGCTCAGGTTACGCAAAGACCATCGAGATGAAGAGGAAGAGGAGGAGGTTGGGATCCGAGAGGAAGAAGAAGAAGAAGAGGAGGAGGAAGATTTAGAGGAGGAGGGAGGGAATCGAGAGAAACGAGGTCGTCCGTTGGAGAAGTTAGAGAAGAGCGCCCAGATCTCATCATCCAGCTGTTTGACATCACCCTGAGGAGGCGGAGTCCAAGAAATACAGAAGTAACGTAACCGTGGGAGCAGTCAAAATGACGGAGACGGGGTTTAGGATTTAGTTGTTCCACGACGTACATGATGTGCATCACTGCAAGAAGGTGAGCATGCTGGGACATGTTTTTTAGTCGATGATGTGTTTGTGTGTCACACACACATGCGCACGCACACACACACACACACACACACACTTCCTGCTTCCTGCTCAGTGACCCTTCATCGAAACCAAGGAGAGGCTCCATGCTGCTACATCTATGAACGCATGGCATTTCTTTTTTCTGAGTCGTACCACAAACTCTCAGCGTGTTAGCTCCTAATGACAGAAACGCAGTGCAGTTACTCCCACCAGACATGTGAGTGTCGCCTTTTCATTACAGCAACCCCCACGGAGCCGTTCACACCGGATACCTGGCTAGCTCTTTTGGCTCTGTGGACGTCTTTCCGCTCGGAGGCCATTAGGTTCCAAATGGAAGCATCCGTCCTTGAGTCGCTCCATTGATGTGGATAAAGTGAAGCTCTTTGACCAGCTTCCTTATCACTGGGCTGATGGTATTTGGGAGTGTTATGGCAAGTGTTAGTCGAGCAAAGTTAAACGGTATGAAGTTCTGTAATGGACCATTAATGATCAGTGCTTTTAACTTGGCTCATGTGACGTGGGAGCAGAACACAAGGTCAGCCAGCAGGACGCACTGCGATGGTTAAATCTGAGAGACACTTAGTGGCCACCTTCAGCTGCAAACTGCACACAGTGCTTCTATTAAACAATTCAATAAGCACAAAATATGATCTACGTCCATGACGTATGGATATGATAAACGACAATGCATGGCGTTCACTATATCTCATAATGCCAACAACATGCCAAACAGCACTGTACACATTACTGTACCTGCTCTGCTCGCTTCGTGCGAGCAAAGAGAGAATCTTTCTATGGAGAGTTCGGGGGCAAAACACAAAAGAAACATAAAGCTACATTACGTAAGTGGACCATTAAATCTGTGCACATTATTTTACCCCGTGAACACTAAAATGCGGCGATGGAGGCAAAGAGGTTGCACACGGACTGAAAAAAAAGCAATCTGCTTGGAAAGAAAGATTGGCCGAGGTTGTAAGTGAGAGGGAGGAGACAAATGGAGACTGTAATAGAATAAGAGTGGTCTACAGGTTTCTGCTCAGTCCCTTATATACAGCATTAAGGGGGGGCCCCATGGTCACGCTGTGGCTACTTCCACTTATCGAGCCGCTTGTATGGGCTCTCTGATGCTGACCTTGTCCCCCTGGTAGACCCCTGGAAGCTGCCAGTAATGAGGCTCCTGTCCCAGGTAATCGAAGTTGGTGTAGGAGAGCTGAGTGCCTTCGGTGGACACCTCCACAGTGAAACCGGTGGAGATGCGGTTGGTGCGTTGACGGTTCACCAGAGCGAATCCCTGGAAGTTTCCCGGGGAAAAGACGGAAGACACCTGCGAGAGCACAAGTGTACAGTAAGATCAAAAAAAAAAAATTACCTTTAAATATTAAACCATAGCTGTGTTGATTGTGATTGGAAATATGGCTTCAATTTGCCAATGTGTGAGCATTGTAGGGAAAAAGAGTCAATGAGAAGAAAACAGGATAACAGCTGACTGGATGGTCAAAAATAGACTAGTCTCGACCTTCAGGGACAAAACAGTTAGATAATCAAAACTCTGGACTGCTTGTGGTACTAGAAGGAGTATTTAACAACCCAAAAACATATACTTGCATTTCTGACTGATCAGCTGCTGTTGACTACCTTTGCAGTAATAAAGAAAAGCCTCTAAAATGATAGGATGCTTCACTGAAGCTCAGCAAAAGAAAAAAAAGGTAATGAAGTGTGTAAAGTAAGTACTTAAAGTGTTTTACTTCCCAACTCATCAAGTTGTGTTCTTTAGGCTTCGAAAAGGGCAAACTTAGACTTCGCTGAATTTAGACTTCACACATATTTTCACTATGAAATAAATGTGTAACCCACTTTCCGATCTGATCTTTGCCGCCACATACATGTTGGTTTGCACTGTTGTTGTGTCGTGTAACTCCTAAAGGCCTCACCAGGTCTCTGTAGTGGGTGGAGCTGGAGCACTGCTGCGTGATGCCCATGCAGAAACAGGACAGGCAGCCATCTTTGTTTGCCGGGCTGAGGTGGAAGGTTCCAGACTTGCAAGTGGAGCAAAATGGGCCTTCAGTGTTCATCTGCAATAAATGAGCAAGGAAATGAGATTCTAGTCCACCTTGGAAGTGGGAATGAGGATAGAAAGGGAAGTTGGTTTAAGTTTGATCACCTTGCAGCGGCACACACCACCAATGCAGCCATCACTTCCACGCTGGTCACAGTTATAGCAGTTACCTGTAATAGGATCATAAAACAAGGTGTTACAGTGTGTTTGTTCAAGAGGGTGTGAAAGTCAGATTAACAATCTGAAGGGAATATTTGCAACACCATGGAACAAAATCTGTCAAACGCGGTTCCTACCATTGACTTCATTGTTGCCAACACTACATCTCTGACCGAGCAGTGGGTTGCCAGAGTATCCTGCGGCACATCTGAAATAAAAATACACACGTGTTGAAGTAAATATTTCCAGTCGAGGAGGATACAAGTTTTCACCCAGATAACAATGAGGCAGGAAGCTGGGAAAGCCTGCTGACAGGTGATACATCTGATGAATCGTGTCCTTCGGGGAGTCTTCTTGACCCTGAGGCAGACCTCAACCACGAAACAAAAGGACTGAGTCATTCAGACAAGGAACATAAAAGCTATTCTGTTATTCCGTCCTGTAAGCACTCATGTCTGCACAAACTACTTGTGGACACACCAGCTTTTGGACTGAACACAAACAGTTTTCCCAGAGATAAAGATGCACAGCCGTGGCCAAAACATTCGACATGTCTTAGATGTTGGTTCCATCTCTTACATGAATGTGATACAGCCGAAAATTGAGGAACAGAAACATTAACATAGAAAATATCACCAGATTTTTTTTTTAAATAGTCAAAGAAAAGCAAAACGGCAATCAGAACAAAGCAGGGGTGAAAGCAGATAGAACTGATACAAAGAGGGGTAGTAGAAGATGCAAAGCTGGCGACAGGGAAAGACATTTCACTTATTGTGATGTGACAAAGCAAAATGCCTCCGACCCAAGCAAACAACGCCACTGCCACCGGAGCCAAGGCTTATCCAACCACAGATCTGCTGTCAGTCTTACCTCGCCTGTCCTCTGGCAGGTCCGCCGGTCAACAGCCAAACAAGACGACTTCCATGCTATGAACGTGCTTTTCTAAGGTCGTTTCTAAGGTAACGGTTAACTCAGTCCTTCCACTCAGTGTTCTCTTAGAAATTAATATCATTTCATTGGGAAAATGGAATTTCCAAAAAAAAAAAAAAAATTGAAAATGCTAAAAGTGTTCGTAACTAAAGACTATTGAGAAAAAGGACATGAATCTCATGATAAACAACATTGCAAATAATTTTTGACATTGAAATGAAAATAACAATTTAACCTTTAATTTCTCTGAAAGTTTGATATAACAATCTTAAACACATTGTCTATGGGTTGCTTACACTTCTCTAAATGCTGATCATATGACAGTTGCTGTGATAGATCAAACCTTGGTCTCGACTACTACTGGCCAGATTACTATACAATTGACATTTACTATTCATGGTCCCCAGAAGATGAATCCAGTTATTTTCAGGTTCATACCGCTTGGCTTCTAGTGCCACAGAGATATGATCCCTCTGTAGTGATCCACAAAGGATGATCCCCATCCACTTTGGCCCCACCCTGAGTTTTCTGGAGGTCCATTTGTTTTCCCAGTAATTTGTCATAAACCAAAATATTGGACAAAACACTTTTGATGTGCTGGTGGTGCCAAGTGAAAAGCCAGGGAACCACCAAAAATCATTAGAATTCATCCTCTGGGGACCATAAATGTAAAAACAAAAATGGATGGCAATCCATCATTCTGAAGGGCGTCAAGCTCTATAATAACAAAAATGACTGCAGCATGTACAGCCTCTAGATTGTTTGTCTTTTTTTAATGCACTGGCAGTTTAACCTGTAATTGATACAATCTAAAAAATGAAATACCCAAAGTGTGAACTTGTTGGGGCTCCTTGACTAAAGACGTTCAGCATAGAATGCATACTTTACTACAAACTACAAACGATAATCAGAATAATCTAACAACGGGTTCGGGGTGCTAAAATTTGAGGTAGTGTGACACAATGGACAAAAGCATATTCACAAGAGGTACTAATGCTAAGCTATCTCTTCATAGCATAGCATAGCAATAGTTCTGATTGTAATAAAATACACCTTGAAAGGCATTAGTATAATTATATAACGTCATATCAGGATGGCATTAAATATTTGGAAAGGCCATCAAAAGTAACTGTGTCATAAAATCAGTCCCTTCATTATGTCGCATCGACATGTAACGGACATAAATATCAGGATCAGATAAAAAAAAAGGAAATCAAAATGATGAAAAACAACATATTATTCCCTAATCATCAGGGATGATTCTGATCGGGATGGCCAGCCTTCCCAAGACAACATGAAGAGAACCGTCCTGACTCTTTGCAGACTTGTGATCTCCTTGTAAGAGCCGCAGTAGATCCAAAACACCAGATTTATGGTTTTTCTTCCTTTTCTTTTGGGTGTTTTTTTTAGTTTCTTTTTTCGCAGTAGTAGCCTTGGTTTTAGGGGGAGTCAACTTCTTTTTCACTGACTTGTTCGGAGTAGTAGCCTTGGTTTTAAGAGGAGAGGTCCTTTTTATTGTTGTGGTAGACTTCTTTGCAGTAGTAGTCGTGGTTTTAGCAGGAGTTGTAGTTTTAACTGTTGTGTTAGACTTCTTTGCAGTAGTACGCTTGGTAGGCTTGGTGGTGGCGTTCTTTTCAGGATTCTTCTTTGTATTAGGAGAGACCAACTTATACGAGTCGGTCTTCTCGTTTTGGTGGGAGTTCCCGGTGTGTGACTTCAACGAATTCTTCGACTTGCCTCCTGAAGCCTTTCCACGCTCATGAACGTTCTTTGAAACTGGAGCGTCCGATCTAAACAACTTGTTACGCTCGTTGTTTTTGACATGTGATGAGACCTTCTTGTTGGCCCGGTCAGACGTTGGTTTGTGAGATGGTGGATCCAGTTGAAATTTTGTAATTGCTTCTTTCGCCTGCGTTGGTTTTGTCTGTGAAACACGCTTGGGCGTCACAACGGTCCTCCTACCTGCTGGCCTTTTTGTTTCAGGCTTCGCCGTAGATTTAGATGTCGGTTTTGAAACAGTCCTGTGTTGACTCCGGCTGGTCCTCTTAATCGTTGACCTTGTTGAAACTTGACTTCTGGATGTGACAGTGTTTTTGACTGGTTTGAGTTTTGCTGTAGTGGGTTTGTTGGCTGGGAGGCCTGGGGTCGGGATGCTTCTGGGCACGGTGGCCTTACTGGCGAATGGTGTTTTCGTGGGTGTAACTCTGATCGGAGGTGTGGAGTACGACGGGAGGGCGAGGACTGTAGGGAGCGAAGGCAGAGCCCTCCTCTCTGGGGGCGAACGGGAGACATGTCTTGCTCGTTTCATTTTGTTCATCTCCTGAGCGAGGGCGGTGAAGCCGTCGATGAGGATCTCCAGCCGTCCCTCCAGCCTGCTCAGACGGGCCTCCATGTCCATGTGGCTCCTCTCCAGCTCGCCCACCTTCTTGTCCTTCTCCCCGACCGACTGGATGGCGATGAGCTCCTTCAGCTGCGAGCTGAGACGATTCTGGTGGTCCTCCATGCTGTGGATGCTCTGCTTCATGTCGAGCGTGTTGCTTTCCAGCATGCTCAGGCGCTGGTTGAAGGTGTTCAGGTGAGTCCGGAGCAGGTGCTGGAAGCTGGAGTGTCTGTTCTCGGGGCTGGGAGTGATGCGTGGCGGGAGTCTGGATGCTGATCTGTTGGGGGCGAATGAGACGAGGCCCCGCACAATCGCTGTACTGGAATGAGTGGTGTGATGGTGGACCGCAGCAGACAATAGAGTCCTAGTCGGGATGACGGTTGTCCCCATGGTCTCCTCATCATCTCCACTGCCGTACGGTATTATCTGCTTCTCCCAGCTGAAATTGAACACAGCTTCGGCTCCACATCCTACAGGTAGGAGGCCCTCTATCTGCTTCTCCAGGGAGGGGTCGCCACAACTGTCTGCAGATGGCTTCTCTTCTCTTAATGTCACACAAACAGCAGAATCAGGTATGATGCGTCAGAGACGTTCTAGCAATGAGTGATTTTTACAAGGTGTCTCACACCCAAGTCACCTTTGTCATCTTTGCCCTTCGGATTGGCAAAGATCGATTAGCCGGGCAGGTCGCCCTCATAAATGCAACGTCTACATTTATGTCGCAGAAACCCAGATACATCCTTTGGTGCACAGAAATCACATGAGCTGACACCTGAACATTTCACTACCAGCAAAGTGCAAAGCTGAAGCAGAAAGCAACCTTTGGGAATGCTTTTGGAAGGTAAAGCAAAGGACAGAAGAAAGCAATAGTCATATGTAAAGCCAAAGACTAAACCAAAGCATTCCTTGGGATATGTAGCAATTTCCGTTCTCATTTTATTTCCGGAACTAACAAAAATCTCATTACGTCATTACATATTCAGCGCCTTATTCTAGAACAAATATATACTATTCTATCACAGAAGGGGATGACCTGACATTTTTTGCAAACCAATTAATCCAAGAAAACAATATCCACCAGCAGATCTAGAAAAACCAGCACAGTACAAAACCTGGGAATGGGTGCACCACTCAATCCCAACTTCCAAAAAAAAAAAGGAAAGAGATGCAAACCACAGACATGCTTATATCCCTTATTCTGTGAATGAAACCGCTGGGTATAACTGCCAGCCAACTGCTTAACTTGCTGGAGAGCCGCCCAGTAACCCCAATCACTATTCAGACGACCATGAGAGGGAAGAGGAAGAGGAAAAGGAAAAGCAGGAAGAGAAGGAGGGGCGTACCTTTCACAGCGTCGGCCGGTGTATCCAGGGGGACAGTTGTCACAGGTCGGCTGACCGTCGGCCTCCAGATGACAGGTGGGGGAGAATCTGTGCCAACAGAGGGTCAAGCATATCACGAGGATGCTCTTTTTGATAAGAATCATGCCATTTCATATATAATGTGACCTTCATGTACTATGGATGGCATTTCAGTAGTTTCAGCCCATGCATTGTACAATGTTCTCGTATTTCCCACATTAAATAGCACAATGTAATAATAACAGTTATTTATTCTGACTGAACACAAGTTCAAAAGACTTTAAAAGGCATGAACTCACTGGTTACTGGAAGCTGTTCCAGGACAGGGGCAGGGCTTGCAGGCCTGAGCACCGCCAGTTACCGGGTTGCCATAGAAACCAGTCTGACAGCGCTCACACCGTGGCCCGGCGGTGTTATGGAGACATTGCTTTTGGTCAGGACAAATGAAGAAGGGGTGAGGTTAACGGAACAGTTGAATACGCAGCACTTACAAGCAGAAAGTGTGTTTCCACATGTCGGGATTCGCCAAGAAAACCTTTAGTGTATTCCACCACAACCGATGGGAGCGGCTTTTCTGAGAGAGAGCAGCATAAAAACCTACCTGACATCTGCCGGTCTCAATTTCACAGCTGGTGGCGTGACCGTTGCAGTCGCACCTCTCGCAGGTGCCCAGGTAAAGGCCAGAGCTGGTCCTGGTGTAACCTTCATCACAGTCCTGCAACAACACGGAAAAACACACCCTCGGGTGAGGAAAAGTGCTTTGTTCCTCCGCAGACAGACAGCAATTATCATCAATGACTGTAATGGAAAACATTTCACTGTGCTATTATTCACAAGTTAAGGCATATATGCGATTGCCTTGCTTTTCTTTCTTTTTCAAATTAAATTAGACTAACTCATATTGAGTGTGACAGTTCATTCTTAGTTAGAAAAGACGCCACTCAATGGCTTTTTTGAGCTTTCATCTTAATCTCACTGTCCTTTCAGGCTCAGATGTCATGAGATGGCTCAATTGAGAACTAAAAAAAATATGTCATTTCCATGACAACTGAGCAGACTCCATCTGCTGATGAAGACCTGAGATGTGGATGAAAGCTCCAAAAACAAATGGACCGGTGCTATTTCCTTAAGCTGCATGTGTACCTGGCAGGAGGGTCCTCTGTACCCCTGAGGGCAGGCGCACGCTTCCACCTCCAGAGCGCGTTCATTCCCAGTGGAGTGAGGAACGGCAACATCCATCTTGATATTTGAGATGCTATTTAACACAAAAAACGTCCCGATTAACAATACACTTCATGTGCTATGGGATTTATTTTGAGGTACGTGAATGAAGCTCCCCACCACACCTGCTTTCGGCCATGTTGTCGGCGTAGGTGGCCCTGATCATGAAGAGGGAGATATCAGCCAGCGCCATCAGCAGGTGCTCGCGGGTACACGGCTGCCCGTCAGCACGCCGCCATCCGGACTGTCGGCCAGAGGGAGGAGAGAGAAAAGATGAGTCCGCTAATATTGTGTGAGGATTCACATTCAGCATGAACAATAAAAAACAGACCTCTCTGAAAGTCACGGAGACCGTTTGTGAGACGCGTGGGAGGGGCTTGGTCTGAGAGTAGTGCTCCAGGAAGATGCCGTTGCCCTGGAGAACCACCTCTGGCTTGCCGTCAATCACCAGCGAGCGCTGGAAGGGCTCGAAGCGTACCGTGTAGCGAAGCTCGCCGCCGTAGGCCGTCACCTGGAAGCAACACGGTGGGAAGATGAGCTCATCTCAACCACGTTGAATGGTGGAAAGGTATGTAATCCCTATGACTGGGGGGGGGGGGGGGGTTGTGTGGATAAATGCAGCCTTTCACAAGGTTCTCAAGGTTCTCCATCTCTTATCCCAGACTACTTTGTTGGGTTCTGCTCACCTTATCTCCTCTGAAGCTCTTGGGCAGGACCCAGTAGTAGATGTCATTGGGGACGCTGGAGAACGAGCGGTAGACGACTTCAGAGGAGCCCCTCTGGGAGATCCCTTCAGAGATGGTTTTGGTGTTGGCAGCGTTGGACAGGGAGAAGAGCTGCCCGTTCACCCCTCCTCGCACCTGAGAGACACGAACGATGAGTCTTTGATGAGATGTGAATGGAGATTTACATAAGCTCGCACTTGATTACTGTCTCCCAAACCTTTTTTTCTTGCGGAGCCACTTTAAAAAAAAAAAACGATCACGACCGTGATACTAACGTTTAGGCTCCGCCGAGCGGCTAAAAGGTGTACTGCAGATATACATGTTAAGTAAATAACTATGGAAATAAATTCTGCTTATTAATTTAGTGACCAAAATAAAAGTCTTTGGGAATATCATCAAAAAGGATTTGCTGATTGACTGCTGAACCTTTACCATTTGTAATTTGGCAACCTACCTGTTCTCTGCTCCAAGTGGAGCTGGCGCACTGTTTGGTGACGCCCATGCAGAAACAGCGCAGACAGCCCTCGGGGTTGGTCTGCGATAGGTGGAAGAAGCCGTCCTTACACTCGTCACACACAGCGCCTGCCACATTGTTCTGGAACACACACAAACGTATGCACATGTGTACTCCATGGGTCTGTCCAGCTCATTTTTTTCATGAAAAAAATTAATTGGGAGACAGGTCAGACTCCTCAGAATATACAACAGATTTCACAATAAACGGGGATCATTTTCTGCTGATATTTCACTGATGGGTTTTCCCATTACCTTGCAGCTGCACGGTCTGCTGCTGGAGCTGAGAGTGCCTCTGTTATCGCAGCTTTCTGCAGCGAGAGAGAGCAATGGAAAGAAGATGACATACTGTATGGGGTGGAAAGTGCACCTGGGAGTGTTCCAGCCACTCTGCATACCTGAGCCATGACCACATTATTCAAACGCTGAAAACAACGGAAAACAAACGCTGGTAATCATTACACAAACCTCCTCGTGGTCGCCGGATGGTATAAAACAATCCTGGTGCAGCATCTGTCGATTTCATGCACTTTAAATGGGAAATGATTGAACATGTACTCACGGTTCGGAGTGAGTGAGCATTTTCCATTAGGCAGAAGAGGGTTGCCCTGGTAACCAGGAGCACACCTGGAATAAAGCAAAACAAATAAGACGAGACATGAGTTATTTGTTATAGTTCCTTATGCTTGTTAAATCAACCTTCATTCGTCAAAGCCATATTCTAGGGGAAGGTTGTGTTGTTAATAATCATGTATTAATAATCGTCACTACCCAAGGGATATCATATCTAATAGCACATGTTACGGCCATCTCCAGCTGCGACTTAAAACGCACAGTTGTTGGCATTGTTTTTTCTCACTTTTCACAGCGTCTTCCTGTGTAGCCGGGCCTGCAGGCATCACATGTTGGCTGACGGTCAACGTCCAGGAAGCAGGTGTCAGAAAAGCTACAAAGCCCGGGGAAAAAAGACAGATTAAAATCTACAACAGAGGGTTAATGAGTAGCACGCTGAATGAACCCAGCGCTTAAATGTCTGAATGAGCTGAGCTTTTGGGAATAAAAAAAAGTAGATGTAGTGTGTGTGTGGTCTGTGACATCACCGGCGCGAGGTCTCATAGTATGGGCATGGGCAGGGCTTGCAGTCGTCGGGGCGACCTCTGCTCGGGTCACCAAAGTAGCCGGGCCGACACTTGTCGCACTGAGGACCCTCTGTGTTGTGCTGGCAGCTCTGTGGGAGAACACACGGCTCATTCTCTGGCAGGAATGCCACTCAACATAGGAAAGAATAGTTTGACATTTGGTGAAATGAAATTTCTCGCTGACAGTAGAGGAGTGCTCTCAATATGAAGCTTTGAGCCAGATGTTGATTAGCTTAGCTTAGCATAAAGACTGGAAACAGCTAGACTTGAAATGAAATGCATCTTTGGAGAGTATCCACCAGTTTGTTTATTCTAAGCTTATTCAAATCCCTGCTTGTTTCACTTCATATTTAGCATGACCACTCACAAGTACTATTTCATGATTACGATTTCATGGTAAGAAAGGAAATAAGATGAACTCCTTAAAAAGGGGGGTTCGAAGTTTGGGATTATTACGATTATTTTGGCTTTGGAGGGCGAAGGCTGTCAGTTTTACAGACTTGGCGACTAGATTTTGTGACTTTTTGGGCTTCGGGTTGATTTGCAACTCTCATAGAAAAAGAGATGACAACAGCTATTTTAGTTTGAGGATTCTTGTAATCCAGTAGGTCCCTCCAGTTCTGCTGACCCCAGCTTGAAGCAGGAAGCTGAACTCTTCAATGTTGTACAAAAAAGGAGTTAGCCATTACCAGACAGCTCCCACTGATTGGATCGCAGGCACTGGCGTGTCCGTTACAGTTACACCCAGCACAGGTGCCAAGGCTGGAGCCACCAGGGACCCGCTCGAAACCAGGGGAGCACGTCTCACAGGACAGGCCTGAATATCCAGGAGGACATCTGGGAAGGATAGATTTGAGGATTGTCACGCACAGGTTTCAAGCAAGCAGTTTCTACATGTTCTGCTGTTGTAAATGACAGCTGAGTGAAGCAAGCGCAGACAGAAGGACATGTGACACAACAAAGGTCAGTGGCTGGAGATGACATCATCATTTTTGGGGGCATGTTAATATACACACACTGGACACTTTTTATGTATCTCCAACCCCAACAATATAATTTTTTCTCACCTGCACTCTTCGACACTCTTAGCATGACCCAGAGTGCTGAACTCCACAGTGGTGGTATCCATGACGATGTCACTGAGCGCCACGCTGACCATGTGGTTGTCGTAGATGGTGCGGATGGTGAGGCTGTCCAGGTTGGCCAGCGTCGTCAGCAGCTCCTCTCGGCTCACGGAGCGCCCGTTGGAGTGCTGCCATTTATCCTAAAACAATGACGAGCACACTCAAGTTCATTTCCATTATTTTTAACAGGGATGTTTAGCTCTTGACTCATATGTTATACTGCAAGTCAAATTGTTATTGTGTAATGTGGTGTTACTGCATATTTTTATTCCTCTCATACATGTTTGTGCATTGTTTTTCTTTTCATTAGAACCACATGTCACCGTCACAAATTCACCACGGGATTGTGCCGAGTTTGCACTTTCTTAACCAAAGACCTACTTCAGTGAACTTGATCTCCCTCTGGTTGACCACGCGGGCCGGGGTGGGGCTGCCTCTGCGGTACACAAGCCTGCGTCCATTTCCAACCAGCATCACATCCGGCTTCTCCACGGGCTCGGACAGGCCGCGGGCCAATGTGTATCGCACCTTGAACTTCAGGGATCCCCCATAGGAGTCGATCTAAAAAAATAGATTATGTTTATGCAAATACAGTGTGATACTTGATTAAGTAAAAACCCACTCTATTATCTCATGGGTTCCATCATTTTACTGGTGGCTAGAAAGATGAACTATGTCCTGGATCAACACAGCATCACCAATTATCCAAAAGTGGTGTAACAAGTTAATAGCAACATATAAAAATAACAGCAAAACTTCAGTTTTTTATTTTTAAAGAGATGGTCTCCTGTCAGAGCACACTTCAACTTATCAGTACAATTGTTGCTGTCTTCCTCGCCATATTCTTACATTATTTCATTGCTTAAAGTATTCTTTCTTGATGTACTCTTGTTTTTTTAAATGTATGTATGTACCCCTTTTTGCATTTCATTTTTCCGGAGCCTTGAGATCGAATGTAAGCTATGTTTGCAATTTTGTAGATATTTTTGCTCTACCTTGTTGCCCAGGAACTGGCGAGGCAAGGTCCAGAAGGAGTCGAGGTTGAGGAAACGGCGCGACAGGTCGACGAGCTGGAACTCCTCCATCTCTGGGTTAACGAGGAGCTGAGTGGAGGAGAGGGGAGGGATACCCGGCCTGGACGGGTAGGTGACGTTCACTCCTGGAAGTAAGAATGACATATTCACACTCGAAATGTAAGGACGCCATAAACGCCTGGAGGTATTTCAGTGGACAGTGTGTTTGTCAGTGCCTTGGAAGTTTTCCTCCTCGGTGAAACGCAGGCTGATCTGGTTGCGGTAGCGACCGGTGC
The DNA here is from genome assembly GCA_029853015.1 of Chelidonichthys spinosus. Classification (NCBI taxonomy): domain Eukaryota; kingdom Metazoa; phylum Chordata; class Actinopteri; order Perciformes; family Triglidae; genus Chelidonichthys; species Chelidonichthys spinosus. The sequence continues at coordinate 120,908 of CM056829.1, read as the reverse complement.
CCTTGCAGTTCTTGGAGACTCCAGCGCAGAAGCAGGACAGGCAGCGTCCCTCCACACTGAAGTGACCGGCGGAGCAGTTGCCTACGACGGGAGAGACATTTATTGTAACTACAATGCATTTATATGAAAAACTGACGTTTAAATGTGAGATGTCGGCACCTGAGTTGGGATTAGATGTGAGAGTTAGAACTCCGTCAGGGATCCCGAACACGAGGCCTTTAGCGTTGATAGCCTCGCAGGTGTACGCCCCCTGATCCGCCTCCTTCACGTCGCGGATGGTCAGACTGCCGCGGCCGTTCTCGCTGGTCATGGAGATCCTGGGAAAACACGGACACACAGCACAGATGATCACTTTTACACTGATGCACTATGTGGATGTCAATAAAACCAGTCTGCAGAAATATTGTTACACAAAAAAACATACATTTCGACATTAATTGCCGAACACACACACACACACACAGCAGACTACACCCAGAATAAACATTCTGATGGAGCAACTTTTGAAATGGAGTGCACCACAAATATCTCACTAATTAGTATCACAGGTCTAAATTAAATTATGAGTCAGCACAGAAACAATGATTGGTTTTCATCAAATGTAGATGTTTTTTTTTAAACTGCTTGGCCTTTTTTAGGAAAGGAGCATTAAATTGAATAAGCTGTAATCTTGTCAAACTGAGTGAGTGTGGTTTTAATTACAGCACAGGAGACTTTCTCCTCGAACCCACCTGCCGCTGAGAGGAATGTGTCCCCAGTTGAGTCTCCAGGTGATGATGGGTGTCGGCACTCCGACAGCCTGACAGGTGAACGTAACCGTCGCCCCCCGCGCTGCCTGGATGGACTCTTCCGGCGGGCTCGTCACAGAGGGAGGTGCTGCAAAACATCAAGAAGATGAGAGTTGTTAAAATGCACATCTAAAAAAAAAAAAGGCTGGCATGAATTTTGGTGACCCAGCGAAGGTCATGAGCGCTTGCAAGTCAGAAGGGAAACATAATTCACTGCTATGGATGGACAATTCCCTTTCAGTTCTCAGGAATGGGATGGTTCACAAAAAGCCCTGTGTCTCAGTCAACACATGTGTGAAAGGAGTCTGGTTCACAGCAAATTAGTCACAGCCTACAAAGGAACTCAGAGGGTGACTATAGAGGGGAGGCAAAGAAGCATAGAGAGAGAGAGAGAGAGCCCAAAATGCAAGAGAGAAAAGTGAAATACAGACGGTTGTAGACGGCTGCTGGGTGAGACTTACTGCAGCCGTACTCATCGGAGCGGTCAGGGCAGTCTGGCTCATCGTCACACTGGTAGCTGGCCGGGATGCAGGTGCGATCGCTCAGGCATTCAAACTGCTCGGGGGCACACCTGTCACCAGGACCTTTGGTGGCTGGAATTAGGATGGAATGGAGATTTTACCGCAAACTTTCAATCACTTCCAAGGCGGACTCTTTACATGACTCACAAACGGACGGACTCACGGCAATCTGTTTCGTCCGAGTTATCCTCACAGTCGTTGTCCCCGTCGCAGCGCCAGAGCTTCAGGGCGCAGCGTCCGTTTTTACATTTGAACTCATTGGGTTCGCAGGGAGATGGAGTACCTGTGAGAAGGGTGGAGGATAATCACAGCGTGTTTTGTTTTGTCCCATGCTACATACTAGGGGTGGGAATCATAGAGATACGATAATATCACCATATATTTTTGCCCACGATGACGATTTTATCACGATACATGATATATTGCAAAAAATAATTTAGAATATGCATTACGATATCAGTGTATCTAAAGGAGAAAAAATATACCAGTGAAAAGGCAAAAGCAGGAATTAATTGAGTCTTAGCTTAATCCCTCTTTAACACACAGAATCATGAAGTAGTGACTCTGGTGAGGCAAAATGGTAACAGGCTTAATGCATGGAATCAGCGTATCCATAACGTATCACAGCAGGGAGTATCACAATATATCAATATATCGATATATTGTCCCACCACTACTACGTACCGCATCTGAACTCATCGCTCCCGTCTGAGCAGTCCTTCTCTCCGTCACAGATGTAGTCTCGAGGGATACACTCTCCGCTCTGGCATGTGGCCTGATCAGCTCTGCAGGGTCCAGGTGGGCTCGGGGGCCGCGGGGGCTTTTTGATAGCGGTGGTGGAGGTTGTTGTGGTGGTGGTGGTGGTGGTGGTGGGGGTGGTGGAAACTGGAGGGGCCGGCAGTTTTGTGTCTAAAACCAAATCTCTGATTATTAGCAAACATGCAAAGTCACTTAGATCTGTAACCCTGACCGAACGCCTTCCCCTCCAGCCAGCATCACATGCTACAGCCGATCGCGACGCGCCGGCCGGTCGAACTAAAAGCCACTCACCACAATTGGTCTCATCACTCATGTCTCTGCAGTCCGGTCTGTTGTCACACAGGTACTCCATCAGGATGCACGTCCCATCACCACACCTGTGCTCATCTGCCATGCAGGTTCTGATGCTGGGTGTTACTGTGAGAGATGCAGAGGTTACAGCTCAGCCAAAACGCTACACCACATCACACTACAAACAGCATCCTGGGACTCTCAGCCATCAGATCACTACAGCCAGCGTAAATCAGGCATGTTGCAAAGACTATCGCTAGGGATGTGTTTGGGATACTCAAGGAGATTTTCCAAGGATATTATGACATCATTTTTGTAAATATTAAATTTGCACTGATGGATGGATGAACTGTCTAGATTAAACAGACTAGACAAGGAACACAAGACTAGATTAAACTCAGGATGGATTAGACTAGAATCATTACCTAGATTGGACACACAAGACTAGATTAAACACAGACTAGACTATAAGTGAATTCCACCCTAGGTAATTTCCACCATCCAGCCAAATACCCCATCAGAAGCATTTTATAAACACATGTTTATAAATGCTTGTATTATCAGGTCAACACTTGGTGACCTGATAATACAATACAATACATTTATAAAAACTCAGCGAAATGTTTTCATACTCTCGCATGATACTCGTGTCACGGCATCGGCTGGGTAAACACAGAAGTAGCGTCGGCGCAGTGCTAGCGTTAGCAGCAGAGGATAGAATCTATCAGGCAAGTGTTCTTTTAAATAAACTCCTGGTGTACTTACAAACTATCAAATGCCTCGTTTTGTGAGTACAGACACTATGTGTACTACTGCAGAAGTTTGGAAACATCCCATGCATTATTAGTGGGGTCATTTAGAGGAGATATACCCTCTGTACTATAGCGCTAGTACTAAGCCATTCGGCTGATAGCCCTATCTTGACCAATGCTGACCATCGCTAAAAATGATTCTGAGGGGGTATTTGGCTGGATGTCATGGTGGAAATGACCTAGGGTGCATTTCACTCCGAACCATCACTTTAACTAGACTAGACTAGACACACAAGACTAGATCAAACACAGACTAGACTAGAATCATTAACTAGACTAGACACACAAGACTAGATCAAACACAGACTAGACTAGAATCATTAACTAGACTAGACACACAAGACTAGATCAAACACAGACTAGACTAGAATCATTAACTAGACTAGACACACAAGACTAGATCAAATACAGACTAGACTAGAATCATTAACTAGACTAGACACACAAGACTAGATCAAACACAGACTAGACTATAAGTGAAATGCACCCTAGGTAATTTCCACCATCCAGCCAAATACCCCATCAGAAGCATTTTATAAACACATGTTTATAAATGCTTGTATTATCAGGTCAACACTTGGTGACCTGATAATACAATACAATACATTTATAAAAACTCAGCGAAATGTTTTCATACTCTCGCATGATACTCGCGTTACGGCATCGGCTGGGTAAACACAGAAGTAGCGTCGGCGCAGTGCTAGCGTTAGCAGCAGAGGATAGAATCTATCAGGCAAGTGTTCTTTTAAATAAACTCCTGGTGTACTTACAAACTATCAAATGCCTCGTTTTGTGAGTACAGACACTATGTGTACTACTGCAGAAGTTTGGAAACATCCCATGCATTATTAGTGGGGTCATTTAGAGGAGATATACCCTCTGTACTATAGCGCTAGTACTAAGCCATTCGGCTGATAGCCCTATCTTGACCAATGCTGACCATCGCTAAAAATGATTCTGAGGGGGTATTTGGCTGGATGTCATGGTGGAAATGACCTAGGGTGCATTTCACTCCGAACCATCACTTTAACTAGACTAGACTAGACACACAAGACTAGATCAAACACAGACTAGACTAGAATCATTAACTAGACTAGACACACAAGACTAGATCAAACACAGACTAGACTAGAATCATTAACTAGACTAGACACACAAGACTAGATCAAACACAGACTAGACTATAAGTGAAATGCACCCTAGGTAATTTCCACCATCCCGCCAAATACCCCATCAGAAGCATTTTATAAACACATTTTTATAAATGCTTGTATTATCAGGTCAACACTTGGTGACCTGATAATACAATACAATACATTTATAAAAACTCAGCGAAATGTTTTCATACTCTCGCATGATACTCGCGTCACGGCATCGGCTGGGTAAACACAGAAGTAGCGTCGGCGCAGCGCTAGCGTTAGCAGCAGAGGATAGAAGCTATCAGGCAAGTGTTCTTTTAAATAAACTCCTGGTGTACTTACAAACTATCAAATGCCTCGTTTTGTGAGTACAGACACTATGTGTACTACTGCAGAAGTTTGGAAACATCCCATGCATTATTAGTGGGGTCATTTAGAGGAGATATACCCTCTGTACTATAGCGCTAGTACTAAGCCATTCGGCTGATAGCCCTATCTTGACCAATGCTGACCATCGCTAAAAATGATTCTGAGGGGGTATTTGGCTGGATGTCATGGTGGAAATGACCTAAGGTGCATTTCACTCCGAACCATCACTTTAACTAGACTAGACTAGACACACAAGACTAGCTTAAACACAGACTAGACTAGAATCATTAACTAGACTAGACACACAAGACTAGATCAAACACAGACTAGACTAGAATCATTAACTAGACTAGACACACAAGACTAGATCAAACACAGACTAGACTAGAATCATTAACTAGACTAGACACACAAGACTGGATTAAACACAGGATGGATTAGACTAGAATCATTAACTAGACTAGACACACAAGACTGGATTAAACACAGGATGGATTAGACTAGAATCATTAACTAGACTAGACACACAAGACTGGATTAAACACAGGATGGATTAGACTAGAATCATTAACTAGACTAGACACACAAGACTAGATTAAACACAGGATGGATTAGACTAGAATCATTAACTAGACTAGACACACAAGACTAGATTAAACACAGGATGGATTAGACTAGAATCATTAACTAGACTAGACACACAAGACTGGATTAAACACAGGATGGATTAGACTAGAATCATTAACTAGACTAGACACACAAGACTGGATTAAACACAGGATGGATTAGACTAGAATCATTAACTAGACTAGACACACAAGACTGGATTAAACACAGACTAGACTATAAATAGTAGTCTAGACAGACTATGAACTCACAGACTAGATCAGACTAGACCAGACTGGACAAGGCAGACACACAGTTAGATGGATAGACAGTCAGACAACATTCACAGAGATAGGTAGATGGGTACCCTATCTTCTGAGTAAAGACATTAAAAAATAAAGTTACTATTATCCTCTATCAGGTGCCATGCCTGTGGATTTTGTGGAAGTTGTGTGAATCAAAAAGCTGGTTTAGATTGCAATGAACAGCAGCATTCCTAATAAACTCATGCCATGCAAAAGGTCCTTCTGACTCACTGGGCTCTACTGGACTTAAGGGACACTCACAAATCTACTTAACATCGGTGGTTCCATGCAAAATAGTCCTCAGACCACTATGTGAACACGTCAAGGTAAAGGTCATGATCATATTTCAACGCCATAAAGGAAGGATGTGTTCGACCGTTCTTTCTAAAAAAAAAAAAAAGGCACTACAGTCATCCTACAGCTTCTACGGTGCAGCCGGCTCAGTCACCATGCAGAGGGCATGGCACAGTACAAACCTGGCACAGCTATAGGCTCCACGGCAGGCAGAGGTAGAGCTAGAAACCAGAGGGAAATGTTAAAAGCGCTGCACTACCACTTAGGTGGACCTTCACTTGCCGTAAACCTACAGCAAACCTTTGTTCCTGTCCATGTTAAGCGCTATCCTTCTTTGTTGAGGTCTTACCTTCCCCGAGCCGCCTGAACTGGAAGCCCTCCACCGAGGTGACGTAGGAAGAGATGGCGCCCTGCTTCACCACGTTGTACAGCACGGCACGGATCTGTGTATCGTTAGTGTTGTAGTCGGATCCCACGTCCAACTCCACGAATACGTCCACGCCGTCCTCCCTTATCATCTTCCTGCGAAGAGCAAGACAGGCCTGGTGAGGCGACGGAGTCTCCAGCGCCCACGGTAGATGGTAGTAATGGGACAATTATATTGAAATATCCATTTATCGTGATACTCCCTGCCGCCAAAGGCTATCGATACACATAATCTCTCTCTCTATATATATATATATATATAAATATATATATATATAAATATATAAATATATATATATATATACATATTTTTTATTTCTATTAAAATATGAAGGCGCAATTTACTGATTCCATGTATTAAGCCTTTTACCATTTTACTTCACCAGAAACACTACTACATGGCTGTCTCTTTTACCAGTTTATGATTATATTGGAGTGATGGCACACGTAGACATGTTCAGTCAGTGTGTGTTAAAGCAGGACGAAGCTAAGACCAACACATTCTGTGAAACGGAAACCACAGTGCAGTGAATAAACCCACATTCATTCTGAGTAATTCCTGCTTCTGCCTTTTCACTGGTATTTTTTTCTCCTCCAGATACACAGATATCCTGAGGCGTATCGTAGATGATTTCTTGCAATATATCGTGTATCGCAGAGATGTTATCGTTATCCTGGACAACATATTGTGATATTATCCTATCATGTGTTTCTCTGTGATTCCCACCCCTAGAAGATAGTTGAACAGGAAAGCCCTTTAGAGGTAAAGTTTCTCTTTGGCGTTCCCCTTAGAGAGGAATTACTCAGCGCTGATGAATTACTGACTACAGGCCTGCCACTGTTGGCCTCGTGCAGTTTGGAAAAAGGAAAAGAAATATCACCTGGCCAGAGTAAGAGAGTAAGACACCCAGGCAGCAGCAGCTGCACACAGCTGCAGGGTATCTACTTGGGATGTCACAAGGCATGATTTAAAGAATTGGTGTTCTTACTTAATGAGGACCACGCTGACCGTCTGGATACCTGGAATCCGGTTGTAGTCCGACTCCAGCTGCGAAGGGGGAAAACCAGACTCAGTTAAGTTGAAATACACAAAGCCTGGGCGACATTTTCAGACATAAAAGGTCACACATATTTAAAGCAGCAAGGTCATAAATAACAAGCCTGAACCTTATAAGGAAGTCTCAGCAGCGTGTTACACACAGTTTTATCCTGTTAGAATAGGAACGTACCGTGTCCACCACGGCTTCAGAGATCTCGTTAAAGGCCGGGGAGAAGATGTCCTCGAGCTCGGGGCCGTAGACCAGCGAGTCGGTGAAGTTGACGAGAGCTCTGTAATAAACTACAGAGGAAAGGAAGAATCAGTCATCTAAACCACACAATAACACACAGCAACCGCAGGCTCAAGCAATAATATCCAATCCGTCGTGGAGTTTAGATATTATTAGCCGGATCAAAGATTAAGCGGTTGCGTTTATTAGAGACAATGTGATATGGTTTACTGTTTGGGAATTATTTTTTTCCTTAAGGAAGGCTTTGGTTGAATGTATCACAAAGTCTGAAACTGAGGAGCGTGACTGCGGTTCAAATGAGAGCCACGTACAAATTATGGCGTCTATTTCCATATCTCAGTTGTGGTCGGGTCAGCGCTGAAACCGACGGCTGCAGTGTTGCTACAAACATCGGCCCCAACACGAGGCACACTGACCCCAAATACTCACATACAACCAGAACAGATAAGACATGTCTTCATTCTGTAAGTATCTTTTTCTCTGTTTGTGTCTTCATGTAGGTCATGGCACATGGAGACATAACGTCACAAAAAGTGGCAGACAAATGCCGATAAAGCCTCTTTTGTTGGCTGACCAGTCTGAAACCTAATCAATGCCAACATTCAAACACACTGTACGTGGATAACGGCCAAAAAGAAGAAACAAAACACAAAAAATGAGTTGGCATCAGATCTCCCGAGGGAACGTAGATGATATCAGAGTTGGAAAGTGGGAGTTTGAGTCAGTGTCACTACGGTGCCAGCGGCTGCAGAGGAGGAGGAAGAAGAAGAAAATCCTCTGTGAGTAACTGTGGAAGGAGGGGGGTTGGGGGGGCTCAACATTCCCTCCACAAGTCAAACACATCAGGCAGGCAGGAGGGCAGCAGAGTGGGCCGAGGCGGGGATTATATCAACGGTGTGCAAAGAGGCCGTGTGAGCTGCTCATCAAACACAGAGGTCAACTGGTTGAACGTAAGGCACACCGACACAAATCCTACAAGCTACAATTAGTTCCCTTTATTATGCCTTTTGTTTTTGTCCCAGAGGAAGACACTGAAACAAGGATATTACAAGAAACTGTGCTTGACCTGTCCCTCTATGACTCAAAAGGTAATGCAGGGGGAAAAGGCAGTTCAATTACTTTTTTGTACAATCAAATGCTCTCTATATACAGTATTTTTTTTTTATCCTCAAGCACTCATTCTGAAAAACTCCACCCATCCGCCACATATGATGTCAGACCACAAGGAGGACTTTCTATGCAACGCATCATGATGTCATGCTGATTTGTATTTAAATGTATTGGTCAGAAACCAGTTTTGTAACACCTACATAGTGCTGTTATTGCTTCCTATCACATGGTCTTCTTGCACAAAATTGCCAGAATTGATTTAATTTGATGCCTTCGGCTCATTACTAAAGGACTAGAATGTGGAAGTATTGGAAATTGTTCCTGCATATAATTACTTAACTATGAAATCCCCAAACTCTCTTTTAATTGTGTGATAATTGTGCATTTTGTTTGTACGAAACCTTATTGTATTTGTTTGTTTTTGCTGCCCTCTTGGCCACCTCTCTTGGAAAAGAGATTTTAAATCTCAACGAGACTTTTAAATGGTTAAATAAAGGTTTAATAATAAAAGCAACAAAAAAAAATGTAATTCACCGAATCAAGTTTTCCACTCTGGTAAGATAAGACTTTTGAAACACACATTCCAAATATGTAAAAACCTGCATAAAACATCTCCACGAGCAAATATTATGAGCGAGTCATTATCATGAAAAATGTTGGCTGTATTATTATAATTCCAATGTCACAGGCTTAAGCCCATGAAACTTAAAATAGCCCAGGCCCGCAGGGTGCCCCATTCTCACACGCCTGCCAACACTTTGTTAGAAGGGACTGCCAGCCTGATTCCAGGCTGATTCCAGGGTGGCAGTGTGGGTTTTTAGGGAGGAAGTCAATATTTGTACTGTTTCTCGCAGTCAGACCAACACCCACCATCCTCCTATCCTTTCTCCTTGGAAAAGCACTCGACATGTGGACACTTGACATCAGACATTCATCATGCTACCAAGAGTTTGTGTGTCACATTTGGGCTGCGTGCAAGCTGAAACTGCATTTCGAGAGTTTCTAGCACCAGAGTTGGAGATATATTGATGCATGGATGTTGTTATATTATCAGTTTGTGTAAGTCATATTTTGTTTTCCAGGAAGAAAATGACTAAAACTATTTTGGGCATATATTAGTGCAGATTATGACCAGAGACATGATCTAAAAGGGTTAAAATTTCAGCTCGACTCCCATGGTGACGACCCTTCCTTATGCTCCACTGCCTGAGCTTCCTGGTCAAGAATTTTCCTCCCTAAACTCTGCTAAATTCTCTTTCCTCAAACACGGCAGCCACATTTCTCAAAAAGTTAACCGAGCGCTGCCTTTGAAAAACTGCACAGTGGGGTGAACATGTAACAACAGAGCTGCACTGCCTGGCAGGGTGCCTGACTGCTTGCTTTGCAGGCTGTTACTGTTAGACTAATAGGAATAATTGTCAGGCCTGAATGTGGACCCAGAAGGCGGGCAACATCAAAGGTAGTCATCAAAGCGCCTCATTTGACCCGCGTATAATCTAATCACTTGAGTGGGTATTCGCCGGCGGGTCAACAGCAGCTCGTAGCCCCCCGACTCTTCTCTGAGCTTGCCGCTTTGACGTTACAGACTGGCAAGTGGGGGACTGCCGCCGCCCCCAGATCCTTTGATTAGGAGCGCCGGGTTGTGCCCCGCTGCTAACGAGCGGCTCCTTTACCCATTCTCTTATGCATCACTCACAGTTTCCAAACGGAGGAGGGGAGGGGAGGGGAGGGGAGGAATTCCCTCCTCAAGCACCACTACCGAGCAGAGTGATGAAGCACCGCTACTGAGCAGAGTGATGAAACTGTCAGATATGATGAGTGGGATGAAAAAAAGAAGAAGTGGGGAAAAATAGCATTCCATACTCTTAATTCACAAACTTATTTAGCTATTAAAGCTATTCAGTAGGACTGTGACGGCTTTGTGTGACAGGCCCCCCTCTGAACACACGGAGGCCTTTTGCAGAAGACAAAGACTTGATTGAGCAGTCAGCCCCAGCCTGTCCTTTAAAAGCCCAGCCGCTTTGGGCTTGACCTTCAACCCCCACCAGGCTGCGCCCACGGCATCGGCACCGGGCCCAGCACCGCCCGAGCCATTGGAGAGAGAAACTACATTACACTATTGCTATCCAATGAAAAAAAAATCTTGGGGTTTTCCTCATATCTGTTTATATCTAAATATGTCCCTCTGCCTTGGTGTAATATATTCATATGCCCACTGCCTCTTGTAGGCAGGGCCCCAACTAACCCTTTCGCTGGTGGCCAGCCAAACAACTATATCTGCAAGTCTCCTCTCATTGCCCTCTGGGGAGCTCTTAGGGAATAACTGCAGGCTTCACTATTAAGCTTGCCCGCCCTTGTACTCCCCCATGCATTGCAGTGTAAGCATAAAAAGAATCTACCACTGTGTGTTAACAAATTCATACGAGTTGTTGATGTGATTCTCTGGAACAGCTGGTTGACATCCTTGGGATGAACCATCTGCATGATCTTTACTTCAGATTTAATCGTGTAAAGTGTGGGCTGTTGACAGAGCCCAACAGTAATGTAATTCCGACATATCTTTACAAAGATGTTCTCCGCAGGCTGCGAGGGAGTTGAAATCCATTACTCGATGGAACAAGCCCATCATTTTTCCACTGGCATCAGAGACACTTGGAAAAACAGGGACTCGCTGGACTCAAATCGCCGCATTGCCCAAGCAGAGTCTTCCTCCAAATGTAATCCGAGAGGGTGTTTGGAAAGGCATAACTGAGCGGACCAGGTGACGGGAGAGTGTGCCAAAGACAAGAGAGGGGAGAACCCGCAGCATAAATAAACAAAGTGCTTGAGGACTTACTGTAGTCTTGTTCAACTGGGCTCTGTATGTTCCCCAGATATGAAGAGTCCAACCAGTGCGCTATGGCGAGCAATGAGGGGGCGAGGAGCAAAGGAGCAAGAGATAGAGGAGGGGGGGGGGGGGGGGGGGGGGAGAGGTGTGGCGGCGAGGGTCGATGGGGGAACAAACAGGGGCAAAAGGTCAAGGATCAAACAAGAACAGATCGAGTTAGCCAGGCGGGCACAGAGAGGTTAAGTTAGACAGGAAGTGATTGGAAGCGAGGGAGAGAAAAATAGAAAAGTGACAATCAAAATGAGAAAATGAATTAAACAGAAACAGGAAATCAGAGATAATCTGATTTGAAATACATACAGTTGGCAGGAGACAGAAAAATGGGAGTATGCCGATCTACATGTAATGTTAATAACAGCAATGGGCAGAGGAAACAAAGTTGTCATCACAATCGTATGAGAAGCTAGAAATGTCGGCATCGACCGCCCCACTAATCATAACCATGCACATGTTGTGGATAGATGAGCTCAAAGGGGCCGTGGATGCTGTGGGTTTTTTCTGTCTGGAGACCCACGCACATCTTGCCCAGATGACGGCGTCGGGGGGAAGAGATCAGAGGGCATCGACTCCTCTCCGCTCCAATAGGATGAAGAGGATATCCTGCAAGCCGAACACACGCTTCCACGCGCAGCATCGCATGTCTGACACGCACACACCCACAAACACACCCTGGGGCTTTGCAGGGACGCAGGGAGGAGCTGCTTCCTGTTTTCCCTCCTAAATGGAAAGAACTGTGCACAATTATAAGCTGTTTTTTTTTTTTAAACCAAAAATTAAACCCTCTGCACTGGCACGGGCAACAATGACCATGCTCTGTTTTGTGGTGACTCATTCATTCTTCCACTGCAGTGACACTGCAGGGCATAGTCTGAAATTTGGCCTCTTGGTCTGTTCGCGGTTCACTTTCATTTAATAAGGGATCTATCTTATTCTGTGGATAAATAAAGTTAATAAAGTGTATTCTAGCACTGTGCTGACTAGACAGCTTTAAGAGAGAGTCCACTCCTTAAAGCAGTACACAACAGCTCCTTCATAAAAAAATCATGGCTGCCGGGGCACCCCAGGGTTCGAGTCAGACATGCGGCCTTTTGCTGCCTTGCTGTCCTCTCAATAAATGAATAAAAAAACATTCTGCTGATGTAACATCACTCTAGCATGTCTTGGAGAGGAAAATAAAGAAAACAATGGTGTAAATTATTGCCGCCTGGTGCTACAATCGGGTGAACTGAACGCCACAAATTAGGCAAAAACAAGTCTACAAAGTCCAGCCAGAAAACAGTTGACAGAAAGTTGCCCTACCCAAAACATCTGAGGTTGCCCTCCCCAACTGTGACCCAGACTAATTAAAGCTAATGAAATATCCGCCACTTCAAAGGCAGCAGATGTGTTGTGATCCTTGACAGAATCCACATGGGAGTGAAAGCCAGAACTGAAGGGGGTAACGGCTTCATTATTCTCCACTCTTTTATGATGATCACTGACTGGAACAAGGCCTTCGCCGTGTAAGAGCATGATCGGACAGGAAGTTTGCAATCAGGAGAGAAAGTAAGAGTGATATCTTATGTCAGCATGTGTAGTGGATAGGGTTGTCACAAGAACCGATACTTCGGTACCAATTTGATGCCGACACGAAAAAAATAATTCGATACTTGCTTTTTTCTGGTAACGTCAGAACCGAATATACAACTTTTCACTCGGCGAGCCGTGTCGATTCTTGGCGGAACTGAAGGGGGCAGTATACGCGTGTGAGCAGCACAGAGCAGTAAGCGGCGCTGAAGAAGAAAACCCGCCGTCTTCGGAAAAAAATGGCTTCAGCGGGTGGGAGCGAAAGCACAACACGTCGGCTCGTCGACAAGACAGGTGCGAAGAGTAGCGTGTGGAAATATTTTGCGTTCGAGGGCGAGGCGGAAGAATCCGGAGCAATTCTTGATTCAAACAAGCCGACATGCAAAAAGTGCCTCAGAAGTTTTCAGACCAAAGGAGGAAGCACGTCAAACCTGGCTATAGGCCACTGCTGTTCTTTTTTTAATGTAAAATAGTTGACTATTGTTATTTATGACCATATTAATAAGCACAGTATTGTTTGTTTTTATACTGGATGGCTATAGGTATGTTGGCAGCTGGTACTGCAATTTAAACCTTGTGCAAAAAGATCTTAAAGCACAGTGGTGTTAAATACTTGACAGTTTGAAGCAGTTTTCAATAAATTAGTGAATTTAAAAGTACGTGGGTCCTGTTGTTGTTTTTTTTTAAATTGTAGTATCGAATTAGTATCGAGAATCGTGGAAATTCACAGGTATTGGTATCGACTACTGAAATTCTGGTATCGTGACAACCCTAGTAGTGGATGCACCATAATACAGTCCTACCAGCCACAGCGAGTTAACAGTACAACCAATCCCAAGAGGGTTTTTTTATATTTGGATATTCTCTAGTGTTCAACCAGGAAGTCCCAGATCAACTGTGGAGCTTTCTCCAAATAAACTCTTTTATCTGAGAAAACTACAGGACAACTGCACACCCTGCCAAAAAAACACAGATTCCAATTTGCTGTTTGTTTCACGATACAACGAAACCATATTAATCTCCGCCACAGAAACATCAACAAAATAAACTGATATCCGTATCAGCTACAAAGCCCGTCTTTGCGAGGAAAAGGGAGGTAATCAGCCACGCTCGCTCTCTTTCAATGAAACCCTCAACATTTATTTCCTAAAGAGGAGCGCTGCAGACGAGTTCTCCACGGCAACACATCTGTTATTTAGTACAACACAGCAAAGCATCAAGGTGCAGAAACACGGCTCCGGTCCAAACAACAGGAGTGTTTCAGAGCATTATACACTTTTATCAGCAGCTGACAATTCGGACAAACCTGTTGTTTTGTCTGCCTTTGTCCACACAAGGGAGTGAGCTGTCTGGGTAATAACGAGGGTGGCAAGTTCCCTGCTGTACTCCTTGGTCCCCATGTGACCACCTTGAGGCCCCCAGCAGTGCAACAACAAAGACTTCACCAAAATAGCTGCAGCTGCCAGCCCTCGCCCCCCTGTGTAACTACCAGAGTCTCCTGGTATGTTGATGCACACAAACACACACGGTGGCAGCGCCACTGAGAGACTCACATCTCACAAGTAAAGGCATACGTAGTGGGTGGCCTGGGATCAGCCGGCTCACTGCCCAGGCCGCAGCGACAGACTGATGTGGAGTACACTTATGCTGCAACATCTGTCCTCCGCTACACATAACAGTATTAACTAATCTACTATCATGATAAAGGTAATTGTATATCATGATCTTGTATCCTGTTATATACTTATATCTGTACATAGTAGGGATGCAAACAATTAATCGATTATCGATTAATTGTCGATAAGAAATTACTCGATTAAAATAAATTAATTACAATTAATTGCGTTTTGAACACGTAATTCCCTGCCAGTCCGCGTGAGGGCGCTCTTGACGCCAGGCGTACTTGACGCACATGCGCCGCACAAACGGGAAGTGGTGTTTACCACACATTATGGCGCACCGCCGTAGTCTAATTTCGGCCGCCATAGTCTCGATGTTCGCCCAAAATTATTTCATCAAGGCAAATGGACTTAACTAGCGGCTCTAATGATCGGCCTAAACAGGAGGGCAGCAGCGCGTATTATAGGGGGAAATCCTCGCGGCTGATTTGGCTCATCAACGTTCTGTTTTCCCCCGTTGCCATGGCGAGGCGGCGCCGACCCCCCCCCCTCAGCTGGCCAGTTTGACAGCGCGTATAGCCCCGTTCACATCGCTACTCGCCCGTCACTCGCTTTCTCGCTGAATTCTACTCGCTGGCAAAAACAAAAAATAACTGCCGCCAACGGCTAGTTCAAGCCGCAAATCTCTGTGGAAATATCTGTTGACGTCAACTGTCAATCATCTCTATTCTACATTCCGATTGGTACTCGCTTCACTCGCATCACAGAAAGTTAAAGTTATTTTATCTCTGTCCCCGGCCACATCGCATCGCCTGTCCTGGCCACAGTCCGCTAGAACACATTCACATTCATTGACAGCTGTCACTCAGAGATGGGCGAGTGGCGACGTATGTGAACCGGGCTTCAGTCAAAACCAAAACACCAAGGACGGCTGAGGAATAGTCACCCACTTATATTAATAATAATAATAATAATAATAATAATAATAATAATCATAATAAACTAATAGTATAGGCTCAGCACTGTGTTTTAGTCATTTTTGTTTTCATCTTTTCTTGAATGCTTAAACTCCTCAACCCCATTTAGTATGTCAACATTTGTATCAGTACCAGCAGTTTGTAAGAAATTGGTCAGGAAACGATATGTCATATTTTGGTTCTCAAAATTCCCTAAATTATAAGCGGTAGAAAATGGATGGATGGATGGATGGAAATTCCCCAAATTGATGCATTAAAATGAAATTATTCAAAATATGATTTGGGTTTTTCTTTTTATCAGTAGTTGTCAAATGTTATGTATACCTTTTATTCTGTTTGTTATCCTTTTAGTTTTATTTCTATTTCTGTGTATATATAGTGAGAGCGACGTCAAGCTTGTATCTGTTCACACTTACTTGGCCGATAAAGCTGATTCTGATAGCATTTTTCCAGTGATTCAATAAATAAATATAAATATAAAAAAAACATATTTTGTACGCTTCTGTGTCAATATTTGACAGATGAAAAGGACTAAGTGTTTTCTCATTTAATAAAGAACTTTAGTCAATAAAGTGGAATTATAGAGACGAATATAAATAAATAAATACGGGCCTCACCTGTATGTTATCTACACAAAGGGGACAGCAAATTAAATATGAATCATTTTACAGGACAGCTGGCAGATATTACGGCCCATAATAACCACATATTGGTCTTAATCAACATGTAAGATCTAATAGCCTACATGAACTCACTGATTATAATATTTGTTTTTTGTACTGGTATTAAACCTGCTTTTTACATTCAGTGTTATTGCAATGTGCAAGTAAAAGACAAGTTTTATGATCCATTTTATCTTGAGGTGTCTATTTGCACCCCAGTGATAGTTAATAGTCACCCGGCCAAGCTGAACCTGCTACTGAATCCAGCAAGCTAGCCGAAAGGCTTTTGCAGGAAGCGTTAGTAGTAGTATGAAGAGTGACCGGCATGTTTATGCAGTTTGTGGTGGTTCATACTGCCCACTAGTAAAAGTAGCTGAGAAGGCATCTGTCTGTGGCTCAGTGGATTACCCAAAAATCTTTCCATGAATCAACTGACAAACTCCAAGTTACACTGAGTAAATCAAAAAGGCAATTAAGGGAGTTGTTAACTTAACTACAAGAAATACCGTAAACATTACCTCTACATAATAACAACTTAAACATTTAGTTTAGGTTCTAAACTGTGCATGGTTTAATGATATTTGTATTGCTTTTTACAAAAACTATGATAATGATTTTTAAGCAGAGTAGCATTAAAAAAACAATAAATAAAACAGATGAACAAATCTCGCGGGAGACTTGACTTCTCAAGCTTTTTCATCCAAAATTAGCACTGGGAAGAATTTAACCGCAGCAGACCCTCAGCAACCGCCATCCCTAAAGTGGACATGGTAACCTTTTGTCTCTTTAGTGTCTAAACAAAGTGGGCAATATCCTCGGTGGAACGGGGACTTCTGTGTGATGGAGCCTGCGGGACAAGGAACGGCTCTCACGGATGAGATGAGATTGTATATTTTGTCTCCCAGGAATCTCTTTGGGGATCTTGAGTGTGTAGGTCAAGAAGAGAGGCTGGAAGGACATGGGATGCAATCCTCCCTATCTCTGGAGGAGATTGCAGACTGTGATTACGGAGCGATAACGAACAACAATGGACAAAAGAGGGGAAAAAATAGCCACATCAGTTTAAGGCTCCAGGTGTTTTTCACAGCTTCAATGCACAGACAGTAGGAAATGGGAATTCCTTAACCAATGGGAAATAAAAGCACAACAGGATATAGGTCATAATGTGGCACCCACGTCTCCTGCTTTAAAAGTAGTGGAGGGGGAAGGAAGGCTTGTGTGGACAGTCTGGACAGGCAACAGGACAGAGACATGCAGAAAAGTATTCAGCACAGGAAACGTCGTTGTGCTCAGATCTATAAATGGAAATAGCCCATCTCGTCCAATCATAGCACCATGATTGGTTTGGAGCAGAAAGCAAATGTCTTGCCACCTCCGACGTTCTATTATACATTAAAGAAAGTACCGCATCATCTCAGCCTCCTAATTAACTGCCACACTAAAGCAACACTGACCTTTATGTGGTTGCAAAAGTCAGGAAGTTAATGGAAACAGATGCAATAAAACAAAGTAATGGGGAAATGTTTGTGTATGTTTCATCGCAAAATGTGACCACATTAAAAAGAAAATATATTTCCCATCTTGTGCTCTTCACAGAGCACACACTGGTTTTTATGTTTTTTTTTTTTCACACTCTAACCAAGCATGATACCAAAAAACTTCAAAAACAACTTTGATGCAGGAGGTTGAAATAAAACTTTCATCTCCTGAAATGATCTGTTCAGCTGTCCTACAACTACACTTTACTGAATCAATCTGTCAATATTAGCTTCCTATTTTCTTCATCAAAGTGCAACTAAAAACCGACTCAACTTCCAATTAAAGCTTATTAGCCCGATCCCTAACAATCATACGCTGTCGGCACCAAAGACATGAATGTAAGCTGTGTTAAAAGCTTCTTTGGCTCCTTTAACAACCCAAATTCAGCGAGGCCTCGCAGCAGTGCTATTTCTGTGAAAGAGGCACATGATGCTATGATGTCACCTTGCAAATGCTGTTACAGTTATTCTGCCATGATGTAATCAGCTCCACCAGCCTGCTGAGTGTCTGGCACCAAGGACAGACTGAGACACAGCGGCTATTCCCAGGCCGTTGTCTTTCATAGGAATATGATCTGACCTGTCAGGATGTTAACATGTATCGGCTTTGATTAAAGGAATTTCCTGCCCAAGATTATTATAGGTTTACATTTACATTTACATTTAGGTAATTTAGCAGACGCTTTTGTCCAAAGCGACTTACAATAAGTACATTTGTCAAAAGAAGGAAACAAAAACCATGACGTATCACTGCTGATGCAGTAAGAGCTAAAAATAGAACAAGTGTTAGGTAGTCATCTGAGTAAAGTAGTACTTCAAGAGCAACAGTGCTTCGTTCAGAGTGCTATAGGTAAGGTTTGTTTTGTTTTTTTTTTGGGGGGAGGGGGGTGTCGAGGGAGGGTGTTAGTGGGTCATGGTATGTAGAGTCAAGGTGAAGTCTGAACAGGTGAGTCTTGAGCCTTTTTCGGAAGATGGCAAATGACTCTGCTGTCCTGACATTGGTCGGGAGTTCGTTCCACCACTGAGGCGCCAGAACAGAGAGGAGTCTGGACTTTGCTGAGCGACATTTGTTTGATTTCAGCGATGGTGGTACCAGCCGGCCAGCTGAAGTAGAGGAGCGAAGTGCTCGCTTCGGGGCATGAGGTTTGACCAGTGTTTGAAGGTAGACAGGTGCCGTTCCATTGATGGCCCTGAAGGCCAGTGTCATCGTCTTGAATTGGATGCGTGCTGCAATAGGGAGCCAGTGGAGGTCACGGAGGAGGGGGGTCACGTGGGAGAATTTGGGTAGATTGAAGATAAGGCGTGCTGCAGCATTCTGGATACGCTGTAATGGTTTAATCGCAGAGGCCGGGAGTCCGGCCAGGAGAGAGTTGCAGTAGTCAAGGCGGGAGATGACCAGTGCTTGGACCAAGAGCTGCGTTGCATCCTTTGTGAGGAAGGTCCGAATCCTGCGGATATTGTAGAGGGCGAATCTGCCACAGCAGTGATGTTGGGGGTGCAGGATAGTTGGTCATCGAGGATTACACCCAGGTTCCTAGCAGTTGAGGAAGGTAATACTGTGATGCCCTCGACAGTGACCGACAGGTCCATGCGAGGGCAGTCTTTCCCTGGGATGAAGAGGAGTTCTGTTTTATTCAGATTGAGCTTGAGGTGAGGTGCAGTTGTCCAGACAGAGATGTCAGCCAGACAATCCGAGATGCGAGTTGCAATGTGAGCGTCAGAGGACGGGGGAAAAGAGAGGAACAGCTGGGTGTCATCTGCGTAGCAATGGTAGGAGAATCCATGCGATGTGATAACAGAGCCTAGTGATCTGGTGTATAGTGAGAACAGAAGCGGTCCTAATACTGAGCCTTGAGGGACACCTGTGTCCAGAGAGCAGGGTTTGGACTAGGGCCCGACCGATTCATCGGCCTGCCGATTTAATTATTTTTTTTTTTTTATGTTATTGCGCTTAGTATCCAGCAGAGTGCGCTCCTACTCCATTCTACTGGGGCGTTCACACCGAACGCGATAGACGCGAATTGAGCGGCGACTCTACATTGAAAACCAATGTAAATGGCGCGATGACACGCGATTCAGGCGGAGGCGGCGTGAATGGAGCGTCTGGCGCGATGAGACGCGGCGCGAATGGCGCGAATGGCGCGTCTGACGCGGCGCGAATAAAGTTGAAAATATCGAACTTTTGAGGCGGCATCGCGCCGCGACATCCAATCAGCGACGAGTTCAAGCCGACAGACAGATGAGCTGAGATGGACGGGATGCATTACCAAACCCGACTCGGGAAGACGGCCTCACACCGTACATGGGCTGAGCCTCGATCAGAAGGACTCAGGCCCCCGCGCGACACCGGGCAATCGGTCTTCCGTACGCCACATTTCCCACGTCCGCCCACCCGTCGGACGGGGATTCGGCGCTGGGCTATTCCCTCTTCGCTCGCCGCTACTGAGGGAATCCTAGATAGTTTATTTTCCTCCGCTTAGTAATATGCTTAAATTCAGCGGGTTGTCTCGTCTGATCTGAAGTCGAATGTGGCCCCGACTCTGGGGAGAGGTGCGAGGGACGTGGCTCCCGGAGGAGGCTCACGGACTCTGGCATCGGGTACCCCGAGGCGGAGGAGGAGGGCGAATGGCGCGAATGAAGCGAATGAAGCGAATAGTCCAAAATGATCAAGCGGCGCGATACACGCGTCTCACGCAATTGTATTCGCGTCTATCGCGTCCGGTGTGAACGCCGCATAGCGGTGAGACCATACTGCTCAGTGCGCACGTGTTAGTCACTGCTCACGAGCGCAGCACATTGGGAGTTATTTATTTATTTATTTATTTTACATTTGATTACGGTAGCTTATTATAAATGCATAATTTGTAAATAAGGTATATTTATGTATAAGCCTTGCAGATGGAAAATGCTTTATATCCGAGTTTCAAAATGCCCCAAGTAACTTAAAAAATATTTTTTAAAACTTTATTTTATTTTATTGACAATAAGATAAGGCTGTATTTGCACTAATTTTTGACTGTAAATGTATTCTAAAACACTCAAAGGTTCTGCATTCAATTCACATATTCGTCAAAAGTGTTTAAAGTATATTTAAGGTATCAAAAAACGTTTTATATGCTTTTTTAAAATGTATTTATTTTTTTATATAATCGGTCGATTAAATCGTTATCGTAA
Source organism: Chelidonichthys spinosus (assembly GCA_029853015.1). Classification (NCBI taxonomy): domain Eukaryota; kingdom Metazoa; phylum Chordata; class Actinopteri; order Perciformes; family Triglidae; genus Chelidonichthys; species Chelidonichthys spinosus. Next base: position 99,776 of record CM056829.1, on the reverse strand, counting down.
TTTTTCTCTGAAAATAATCGGCATCGGCACTCAAAAATCTATATCGGTCGAGCCCTAGTTTGGACATAGAGCCATTCCATGTGACCTGAAAGGTGCGGTTTGTCAGGTATGATGTAAACCAGGTGAGAGCAGAGTCGGATATGCCAAGTTCAGCCAGAGTGGAGAGGAGAAATTGGTGGTTGACTGTGTCGAATGCAGCAGATAGGTCAAGGAGAATGAGAACGGAGGAGTTGGATGATGTTTTGGCGTCTCGCAGGGACTCGGTCACTGTGAGGAGGGCCGTCTCAGTGGAGTGAGCAGACCTGAATCCTGATTGATTAGGGTCTAGGAGGTTGTTCCGCGAGAGATAGGATGACAGTTGGTTGTAGGCGGCACGTTCCAAGGTTTTAGAGAGGAATGAAAGAAGAGATACAGGTCTGTAGCTTTGGATGTCAGTAGCATCTAGGGTGGGTTTTTTAAGGAGAGGCTTCACGATAGCGGTCTTAAAATCCGCTGGAATGACACCTGAGGTGAGGGAGGAGTTGATCAGGGTGGTGAGGAATGGCAAGATGTCGTGTGAGATGTCCTGGAGAAGAGAGGAGGGAATCGGGTCAAGGGAGCAGGTGGTGGCGCGGTTAGATGTAACAAGTGCGTGAACGTCCTCAGAGGTGAGGGGGCTAAAGCTGGTAAGACCATCCGAGTTGAGAGTTGGGGGAGATGTCTTCTGGAAGGGAATAGGGGTGAATGAGGAGCTGATGTCATTTACTTTCTTGGTAAAGTAAGTTGCAAAGTCATTGGCAGTAAGGGAGGGAGGGGGGGTAGGGGCAGGAGGGGTGAGGAGGGAAGAGAACATGGAGAAGAGTTCCCTGGGGTTGGAGGCAGAAGAGTTGATCTTAGCCAGGTAGAAGGCAGATTTAGCTGCCGAAACAGTTGAGGTGAAGTCAGAGAGGAGGAGGTGGTAGTGAGCAAGGTCCTCGTGCTGGCCCGATTTCTTCCATTTTCTCTCTGCCGTTCGCAACAATGATCTGTTGGTTCGCAGAGGTTCAGACAGCCAGGGAGGGGAGGGAGATGATCGCGCCGGTCTTGAGATTGGGGGACAGAGAGTGTCCAAAGAAGAGGAGAGTGAGGACATCAGGATAGAGGAGGCTTCCTCAGTAGGCATAAAGGAGAACTGTTCCGAGGATGGGAGCGAGGAGATAACAGTTGAGGAGAGAGCGGAGGGAGTGAGGGATTTCAGGTTGCGGCGGCTGGTGACCATTCGAGGCGGGATGAGGTGGGCTTCATGGGGATGGAGAAAGTCACAAAGTGGTGGTCGGACACGGTGAGCGGGGTAACAGAGAGTGCCGAGATGCCACAGGATCTTGTGAAGACAAGGTCAAGTTGGTTCCCGGCGCGGTGAGTTGGTGGAGAGGGGGAGAGTGTAAGGTCAAATGCGGAGAAGAAGTCAATGAATTCAGATGAATGCAGCTTTCCAGGGTGGATGTTGAAGTCACAGAGGACGACGAGTGAAAGGAAGGGTGACAGAGAGGGCGTGAAATTCAAGCGTAGATCGGGGTAGGTGGTCGAGAGGTAGGACCTGATAGGACCATGTGGGTGAGATGAGGAGCCCAGTTCCTCCTCCTCACCCTGTTCGTCTTGGGGAGTGTGAAAACGAGTAGGCAGTTGAAAGGGCAGCTGGAGTGGCAGTGTTTTCTGGGGTGATCCAGGTCTCTGTGAGGGCCAGGAAGTAGAGAGTCTGCAGGGAGGCATAGGCTGAGATGGTGTCCGCCTTCTTGATTGCAGACTGGCAGTTCCACAGCCCCCCTAGTACCTCAAGTTCCTTACCGGTGGAGAGTGGTGGGTAGCAGAGATTGGATGGGTTACAGCCTCGAGTGAAGGGACTTCGGTAAAATCTTCTCCAGTGCGATGTCCTGACTGGGATAAGACACATGGCTGCGAGGGGGGGGGTTGAGATGTTATACCTACCTCAGTGGGCTTCCTCGATGGACTCCCGCAGATAGACTCCCTAGTCTTTGTTCAGATGTCTTCGTTCTGATGGCCCGATAATAATTCCCTAAATTGTTTATATGCAGAAATATATTTCAAAATACATAGTTATCTAGATAGAAACGGAAGAAGGACTTTGTTGATTATGTTGCCACGGTGGCTCCAGCTGTAGTTGACTATCACCACTGGTATAACAGAAAATACTATTAAGGAGACATTTTGCGCGAATTTTTACATCAATACTTGTATTTTTGATTTCTACAAGAAGGCTACTTTTAAAAACACAATCTTTTTTTGCGTGGTGCCGTCATATACAGTCTTGAACATATGTGAATTTGGCGTCATTCACTTATTTGTGCAAGTTCAAATATTCGGGTGACGCTGTGACACAAAAGCCTTCAGCATTGAGATTTTCCTCCTGTCATCATTGAATCAGAAAAGGAGACAAAACATATTGTAGCAGTCTGCGGTAACCCGGAGCTCTACGATAGAACCTCACATTAGTACAGAGACCGCATATAAATACTCAGTCCACATACGGGGGCTCGAGAAAAAAAAGTATTTTGTAAAGTGTGAGTGGAATGCAAAACAGAGGTGCTCTGCTGCCGCTTTTATTGTCCACAGTGCTTTCATGCATCTTATTGTGCCGTCACCTCTGCTGCTGGTGAAAAAGATGAAACGGGAGAGGAGGTGTTTTTGTCTCTGGGACAAAGCTGAATGCATGTGTTATGACCAGACTCCTGCTGCAAGCTGGCGAGGAGACGGGAGAGGGTGTAGCAGGAGGTGAAGGCATCATCATTCAGGCACAGACATTGTGTACACACACACACACACACACACACACACCAAGCAAGCTGAAGTTAGAGTCACTGATGGGGGAGCTTTAGGGAGGCTGAGTGATCCACCACAAATCAACTAAATCCACAAAGAAAATTGTCAGATTCACTAGATATTCTGATTCCTTACTTGTGCTCTCGGGGACCGGAGGCCATGGTGTGCTTCCATCATCCTCTCCGCTGGGATCTTTGCAGACACAAGCAGAGGTTCATAGAAAAAACTTAATCAAAGGTTTGGTTCATTCATGAAACAAGAAGAACATAAAAATCTGCTCTAAATTCCTCCTACATCCTGCACGTCAGTGTGTATATGTAGGATGACATCGTCAAGTTATTTCATTACATACTTTAGGTCTGAATGATATTCCCTCATTTTCAGTTTTGGGATGGGTTAACAATCTAAGGAATGTATAATGAGAAACATCTCCCACGAATTAAAGGCAGCTGTCGCTGTGGGTTTTGTGGTCACCCAGGCTCTAACAAACCCACCTCCTGAAGCTTCATCAGCGGCAAAGTCTTCATCATCATCCAGTAAGCTCTGAGATGCCTGGACGTCTTTCTCTGCCTCCAAGTCTTCTGGCAGAGGGACCTCTCCCCACACCTTGGAGGCCTGAGTCACCTGCAGCAAACAGAGATTTACAGGGGTTGAAGTATCGGCGTAGAAAGGTTACACCCAGTTCTATACATGGAGCCTGAAAGAGTGGAAGGAAAACAATAGCCCAGACAGGAAACAGGCCATTGTGATGTGTTTACTTATTATTATTCACAGCTGACTGCGATGACCCACATATGAACACACATACACATGAACAAGGAGACATTCATACATGAACACATACAAAACTGTAGGAAGACAGGGAGAGCAGCTGACGTTGAGCGGTGGAATGACTGGCTGACATTAATCTGTTGAAGTATGCTTTAAACTCCATCCCCCGTGGGTAGAAGAAAAAACCTCCTAGCTATGGAATTAGGAAGGAGTCTTTCATGGAAACATGAGGTCACCTCCGGGAGCAGTAAAAACACGGCAAATAAATACAGCAGCCTTAGAGGACAGGTTGCTTCAAAATATGTAATATATCATGGCATAAAGGATGTTATATGAATGGAATAATAGCATGGATGTGATTAAAGGATGGAACGGTCTACAGACACGGTAGCCACTCTATGAGGCCATTCTTTGCCCCAGCAGTGCTTTAGGCTAAATGCTAACATCAGAATGCTAACATGCTCAGAGTGGGAATTTCGTATTTTCACAAATAAAGGGAGAGGGGAAAAAAGGTGCTTTCTAGGTAAACACAATTGTATTACTACAATCAGTAAAGTGCTTGAGTACTGGTACCAGAGTATTACTATCGCTGGGGTTATATCAGTATATATATTTCTATCACAACATTTTGAAAGGCAATCCAAGAGAGAGCTGGCTCCTCTTGCAGGACACCTGATAGACCCAAACACACTCAATGAAGAGACAAAAAGCTTGTCCGGTCGCTCTGCGTATCTGATCATCTTGATAACGTTCTCTGCAACGGCCAAAGTGGAGCAGCGCAATGTGGGCTTATTATCACTGCTCTCACCCACCTCAGCATCCAGACTGCCCAGACTAGAAGTTTGGATACGACCCTGGCGGGATGCCACCCCTGGCATTTCCAGTTGGCATGGCCTGCCAGTTCGTATTTCCACCAAACTCGGTCATGGTGGTTTTTCCCCATTTAAATGGCTCCAGCTAATAAATAACTAGATCTATCCCCCCAAATCCTCTCTACCCCTGACTGAACACCCTTACAACAACAATCCCGGGCCATTTTCAAAAGAAAACCGCTGACTAACCAAATTCTTTTCAATAGTGCCGACCAGCCAACCATCGGTGTGATCATCTCCCGCTTCCCACTCCCTTAGGATGGTGCATCATCTGGACGCATCCCAAATTTACAGAGTTACCTTTGCGGGGCATATTTACACCTGGTCTTAAAGCCGACACGCTGATCTGGCCTCGTCTTTGGGATAACGTATGGATTTGCTTTCTCACTATGCCATCGCGTACAAGTTCAAAAAGCTGCTGTGACCTTTGCTCTCAGCCTGGGAGTTAAGACATGTCTGTTGAGTTCAAAAGTTATCTCTTCCTCGAGATAAAGGTCCTGACCGACTCTGTAATTCTTTGAACCCCGCCCAGAGGACGGCGGCCTCAGGGAATCCGCTCGCTCCAGTAACTTTCCAGAGGGGCACAGGGCAACCAGGTAGCTGCTCGACACACACACGCAGATACACGCAAATATCGTACACATGTGACACGCGGACGAGCACACACATTCCAGACGAAAGGAATCCCACTGTTTACTTATGAATTACTCCACACACAATGCACAATGTCGCCCTTTAGGAATGAAGTAGCAGCAGCTCTGGAAAAAGGGAACAACGGGATCCGTGGTGATGAGTGATAGGTGGCGCTATACAGAAGCCTGAGAACGGACATCGAGTTTTCACAGCTGTTAGTGGAACTATTTCGATCCGTGACCAATTGATAATCAATGGGATGAACGAAGAACATTCTGGAAAAAAAACTGTATAATGTATTAAAATGAATGGCAAGATCCTTTCTTCCATCAGCTGCTCTTGCAGCTGGAGACCTGCTGTCATCTCCACTTCAAAACAAATGCTGGCTTCTGGACATGCACATTTGTACCGCAAGCTTGTTTATATCATTTCACAGTCACTGGACATGAACAGCAAATCAGATTTGCATGCTTCTGTTTCCTGAAATGGATAAGGAACTGATAACAGCCATCCAAAAGCTCCCCAATTCTCAACGGCTTTTATCTGCAACACCGCTAGAACAAATGTCTCATGGACAGTTCTAAAGAATTCATTCTTTTCCCTCTTATCTGACATGGTGGGATAAAACTAAGTGAAATGTTTCATCCTGAGATTTTGACTCTGAAATACTGGGATAAATGGTTTGTAACTTGTCGGATTCACTTTCCTATATTAACCACGGCCGCTGTACACACTCACTGGTGCTTGCTTGCTACCTATTGATATCTGTCTGTCGGTCTATGTATCTATCGAGTTACTGTATGTTGAGATAACATGAACAAAATGATAGGAGGTCATTTGATCATTTTGTGGGACAACTGAGGTATTTGGCACTGAGGGATAAGCTGTATCAGGCAACACTTATTAGTAGGGGCTATTCACTGTTGATTTGGGGCTTTTAATGGGATTTGTTTCACAAAGGTCACAGTGACCTCTGACCACCAAATTCTAATGTATTCATCCTTGAGCACAAGAGGATGCTTGTGCCAGATGAAATTACCACCAGGTGTTCCTGAGATATGGTGTTCAGGAGAATGGGACCGATTTAAGGTCACAGTGACCTTGACCTTGACCACTAAAATGTAATGAGTCCAAGTGGACTTCCATCCATCCATTTTCTACCGCTTATCCTGTATTCAGGGCTGGAGCCGATCCCAGCTGTCATTGGGCGAAGGCAGGGTACACCCTGGACAGGACGCCAGTCTATCGCAGGGCCGACATGTAGAGACAGACAACCATTCCCACTCACATTCACACCTACGAGCAATTTAGAGTAATCAATTAACCTGTCTTTGGACTGTGGGAGGAGAACCGGAGAACCCAGAGAGAACCCACGCTTACACGGGAGAGAGAACATGCAAACTCCACACAGAAGGAACCCGGGGATCGAACCCGGGACCCTCTTGCTGTGAGGCGAGAGTGCTAACCACTACACCACCGTGCAGCCCTGCTCCAAGTGGACTTTTGAGGCAAATTTGAATGGAATTCGCTGCAGGCGTCCCAGATATACGACAGACGGGCGGACAGACAAACCAAAAACATAAAGGCATTTACATTTACATTTAGGTCATTTAGCAGACACTTTTGTTCAAAGCAACTTACAATAAGTACATGTGTCAAAAGAAGGAAACAAAGAAACCACAACGTATCATTGGTAAGAGCTAAAAAATAGAAACAAGTGTTAGGTCCTCGTCTGAGTAAAGTAGTAGCTGTTTAGCAAACATACCTTAACAACAACAGTGCTCAAAGTGCTATAGGTAAGGTTTTTTTGGGGGGGGACAAACTTCCAAAACCACTGTACTGACCCTCCAAACATACAAATGCAGACTTGAAAACATCCACAAACACACACAAATGTACATGCACACAAACACACCCACACTCCTCATGCGTTAAAAACCCACACTCCTGCATTCCCATCCCGGGTCCATCTCTGCGACAGCCAAAGCCTGTCAGACGCAGTGTGAAAAGAATTCCTTCATGGGACTCGATTCGCCCACTCGGCTAATAAACCCCCTGATGCAGCTGCAGGACAATCTGTGAGAAACATCTTAACAGGCAGAACCGATGTGTTACAGAAAACAAGAAGCTGCTTGTATGAGACGAGAATCCCACAGAGGAAGTGGTGCTCTCTCATGAAAAATATGTAATGGGCTGTTTTCTGAGTTGCAGCAACAAAAGGTTTGGCATTTAAAAGCATCTCCGGAGCTCACACAATGTATCTGCTTTCTTGTTCCCACCAGAGCACAGAAAGGTGAAAGCTGATCCAAACCCCCAAGTTGTGACCTTTATTCCAGCAGGCAGTGCACTGAAACTCACAGAAAACCTTCTCAAGATGAATTCCCAACCTCCCTGACCCCTCCATCACTCCCTAACCACAGTCTGCTCCCTTTCTACCCTCTCCCTCTTTCTAAGACTAACAATATCTGCTTGGACTTGAAGCTGCAGCGCGTACTAAACAGGAATGGAATGTAAACGTCAGAGAACATTAAGTGGATGAAAGCTTGACACATACTCTCGTGTCTTTAGGTAGAGTAGGCTGAAAGGAAGGAGCACCACCAGGCACCACCGAGGACCGAGCTGCAGGAAGCCGGCACTCCCTTCACTTGACCCGCTGCTATCAGTGGAGTGTGTGTTTTGTGCGTTAAAATCAGATCCATTACCAGCACCTTGATTATGTAAGAAAAATGAATTAGGCGTGCAGGTGTTGCATGTGATATTCTTGGCCTTGTGTTGTTGCAGGACGCTGAAAGGAGGGGTGTTAAGCCCTTGAGAAAATGTTTCTTTTCCCAACACTCGCAGGCACAGGAGACGCAGGCATCTCAAGGTTTTCAAGCAACAGGGAAGCTTTGTCTATGCTTGTGTGTGTTTGTGGGAGAGAGACGGCGTTTCCTATGTGTTTAACCCTTGCTTGGAGCGACAACTCCTGACACTAAACCCACCGGCCTGGGCCCCTGCTGCATAAAGGGCCCGATGAGTGAGGCCCTTCTACTCTTGTGAGGCTCTTTGACATTTTTACAGGGTTTAAATCCAACGTGGATTTGGACAGGGGAGGAAGTGGAAGGAGGCTCTTCATTCAACATGGATCGACAATGTGCAGGAATTGTCTTCTCAGATACTGTGGGGGCAACAAACACATTGGATTTTCTCAGAAAAAGGGACTTGTAGAGTAAAAGAGGGCCTGGGACTCAAAAGTGAAGGAGAAGTCTTAACACATGCTTGGAGTGCTTGCCTAGACATCTTCCAGGGGATCATTCATTCTCTCTCCCACACAACGGCCATGCCATGAATTTTAGAATAAACTTGGTCCCCCCTTTGGAAATAGGCAGAAGGACCTGCACTTTCTGGACATGCACTATGCCTTTGCAGACACATTCTGGTGTTGCAATGCAGCAGAATGCTGAACACCATTCAATATATCTAAGATGTGACTGCAATCACACAGAGGGGCAGTATCTTTTAACCTGTGGGACATAATGCAGCAGTACTCCTGATGTGGGTTGTCCTTTAATAAGTTGAAACCATGGAGACATAAACCACTTCTGTTATCATATAAGCACCATGTGGATAATCACAAACACCACATTTTGATGTGATCAAACAAAGTCAAAGATATGAGATGGTATATTGTACGTTTGTGTTGTGTCTGCCCCCGTGTCTGACACAACCAGATTAAAAAAAAATCTGCTTTGGTAAAGCAAGCAATGCTTTCAGCCTGTCAGCATCTGCCACACAACCTCACACACACACACACACACACACACACACACACTCACACACACACACACACACACACACACACCCTTTAAACCAACTGTTTAGGGAGGCATGTCAAAATAAGCATCCAGCCTGTGCGGACTTGTGCACACAGTGAAGCTATGCGAGGCGAGAAAGGTCCACAGAGCGACAATTAAAAAAAGAAATACAAAGAGTTGTGAGCTTTTTCCTTTCTTGCTCGGCTGCTGGCATCAAAAGGAACAGAGTATGAACTACTGAATCTCTGCCATGTACACACATGCACAGCTGCTTCAACATGCTCGAAAGACGAATGTGAGTTCACACCACGTTGAATTAAGACAAGCCTTTTACTTCTGCATGCTCGGTGTATCCGGCGTAGGGTATTTGCTATACAATACTGTTTCCTGCACGTTGGTATTGTCAATTTAGCACATTTGGGGATGATTTTCCCGATATCCCAATAAACCTTTGTCAGAGTCATTCTATCTCTACTTTGTGCGTGGTCACCTCTGTCCTTTTCTCTATCTGCCACAGTATGATTTGCCAACTGGGAATGAGTCACCATAATGTATTTCAGGCCAAAGGTCACAGCCTGGCGACACAGCGACCAGACAGAGAGCAGAGATTGTGTGTGGGGCTGTGAAACCAGACACCCTGGTCTAACACTAACTGTAATGCTATATCTGATGGGCTTTTTTCAGCCTCGGTGATACCACAATCACAAGACTGTGAACAGCAGTAGAGAAAAAAGGCTTTATGCGTCACTTAATTTGTGTTTTAAGGTGTGGTAAAATTGCAAAACCTTTCCTCAGCTGGATATTCCCAAACTAATATCCTTCAGGCTACTTTAAAAAGTATCTGAAAGTGTTTTTAAAAGCTGTACTGTAATACTTATCACTAGGGTTGGGCGGTATGAGCAAAATCTTATATCACGGTATGAATAATTTTATCACGGTAACGGTATATATCACGGTATGGTTTTCCCCACATTTTGTCTGGAGAAAGGAAGGAAGCTGCTTTGTCTCTTGTTGGTAAGTCAGAAACTAATTGTAGATTTGAGTTTAGGCATTGTGTGAGTAAAGCTAGTGGTAACATTTAGTCTAGTATTGATAGCTTGTTGTTGAAATTCTTGTGAAGCTGTCTGTGCTAAGTGAGCAATCAGCTTGTTTTTGAGCCAGCTCACCTGTAGTGAATAGACTTGATTAGAGGGAAGGAGGAGCCACAGTCAGAACTTAAGGGACAGCAGTAACTCTCTTCAAACCACATTTTGTCTGGAGAAAGGAAGGAAGCTGCTTTGTCTCTTGTTGGTAAGTCAGAAACTAATTGTAGATTTGAGTTTAGGCATTGTGTGAGTAAAGCTAGTGGTAACATTTAGTCTAGTATTGATAGCTTGTTGTTGAAATTCTTGTGAAGCTGTCTGTGCTAAGTGAGCAATCAGCTTGTTTTTGAGCCAGCTCACCTGTAGTGAATAGACTTGATTAGAGGGAAGGAGGAGCCACAGTCAGAACTTAAGGGACAGCAGTAACTCTCTTCAAACCACATTTTGTCTGGAGAAAGGAAGGAAGCTGCTTTGTCTCTTGTTGGTAAGTCAGAAACTAATTGTAGATTTGAGTTTAGGCATTGTGTGAGTAAAGCTAGTGGTAACATTTAGTCTAGTATTGATAGCTTGTTGTTGAAATTCTTGTGAAGCTGTCTGTGCTAAGTGAGCAATCAGCTTGTTTTTGAGCCAGCTCACCTGTAGTGAATAGACTTGATTAGAGGGAAGGAGGAGCCACAGTCAGAACTTAAGGGACAGCAGTAACTCTCTTCAAACCACATTTTGTCTGGAGAAAGGAAGGAAGCTGCTTTGTCTCTTGTTGGTAAGTCAGAAACTAATTGTAGATTTGAGTTTAGGCATTGTGTGAGTAAAGCTAGTGGTAACATTTAGTCTAGTATTGATAGCTTGTTGTTGAAATTCTTGTGAAGCTGTCTGTGCTAAGTGAGCAATCAGCTTGTTTTTGAGCCAGCTCACCTGTAGTGAATAGACTTGATTAGAGGGAAGGAGGAGCCACAGTCAGTACTTGCGGTAAATTGAGCACTTAAAAGGCTGTCACTTCAGCATCAGCTGCAGCGTCGGGCCATCAGAACGAAGACAGCTGAACAAAGACATAGGGAGTCTATCTGCGGGAGTCCATCGAGGAAGCCCATTGAGGTAGGTATAACATCTCAACCCCTCGCAGCCATGTGTCTTATCCCAGTCAGGACATCGCACTGGAGAAGATTTCACCGAAGTCCCTTCACTCGAGGCTGTAACCCATCCAATCTCTGCTACCCACCACTCTCCACCGGTAAGGAACTTGAAGTACTAGGAGGGCTTTGGAACTGCCAGTCTGCAGTCAAGAAGGCGGACACCATCTCAGCCTATGCCTCCCTGCAGACTCTCCACTTCCTGGCCCTCACAGAGACCTGGATCACCCCAGAAAACACTGCCACTCCAGCTGCCCTTTCAACTGCCTACTCGTTTTCACACTCCCCAAGACGAGCAGGGCGAGGAGGAGGAACTGGGCTCCTCATCTCACCCACATGGTCCTACCAGGTCCTTCCTCTCGACCACCTACCCCGATCTACGCTTGAATTTCACGCCGTCTCTGTCACGCTTCCTCTCAAACTCAACATCATAGTGATCTATCGCCCACCCGGTCCTCTTGGTGACTTTTTGGATGAGATGGATGCCCTCCTGAGCTGCTCCCCTGATGATGGCACACCACTCGTCGTCCTCGGTGACTTCAACATCCACCCGGGAAAGCTGCATTCATCTGAATTCATAGACTTCTTTTCCGCATTTGATCTTACACTGTCCCCCTCTCCACCAACTCACCGGGCCGGGAACCAACTTGACCTTGTCTTCACAAGATCCTGTGACATCTCGGTACTCTCTGTTACCCGCTCACCGTGTCCGACCACCACTTTGTGTCTTTCTCCATCCCCATGAAGCCCACCTCATCCCTCCACTCTACGCCTCGAATGGTCACCAGCCGCCGCAACCTGAAATCCCTCACACCCTCCGCTCTCTCCTCAACTATTATCTCCTCGCTCCCATCCTCGGAACAGTTCTCCTTAATGTCTACTGAGGAAGCCTCCTCTATCCTGATGTCCTCACTCTCCTCTTCTTTGGACACTCTCTGTCCCTCAATCTCACGACCGGCGCGATCATCTCCCGCCCCTCCCTGGCTGTCTGAACCTCTGCGAACCAACAGATCATTGTTGCGAGCGTCAGAGAGAAAATGGAAGAAATCGGGACATCACGAGGACCTTGCTCACTACCACCTCCTCCTCTCTGACTTCACCTCAACTGTTTCGGCAGCCAAATCTGCCTTCTACCTGGCAAAGATCAACTCTTCTGCCTCCAACCCTAGGAAACTCTTCTCCGTGTTCTCTTCCCTCCTCACCCCTCCTGCCCCTACCCCCCCTTCCTCCCTTACTGCCGATGACTTTGCAACTTACTTTACCAAGAAAGTACATGACATCAGCTCCTCATTCACGCCTATTCCCTCCCAGAAGACATCTCCCCCAACTCTCAACTCGGATGGTCTTACCAGCTTTAGCCCCCTCACCTCTGAGGACGTCCACGCACTTGTTACATCTAACCGCGCCACCACCTGCTCCCTTGACCCGATTCCCTCCTCTCTTCTCCAGGACATCTCACACGACATCTTGCCATTCCTCACCACCCTGATCAACTCCTCCCTCACCTCAGGTGTCATTCCAGCGGATTTTAAGACCGCTATCGTGAAGCCTCTCCTTAAAAAACCCACCCTAGACGCTACTGACATTCAAAGCTACAGACCTGTATCTCTTCTTTCATTCCTCTCTAAAACCTTGGAACGTGCCTCCTACAACCAACTGTCATCCTATCTCTTGCGGAAAAACCTCCTAGACCCTAATCAATCAGGATTCAGGACTGCTCACTCCACTGAGACGGCCCTCCTCACAGTGACCGAGTCCCTGCGAGACGCCAGAGCCTCGTCCCACTCCTCCGTTCTCATTCTCCTCGACCTATCTGCTGCATTCGACACAGTCAACCACCAAATCCTCCTCTCCACTCTGGCTGAACTTGGCATAACTGACTCTGCTCTCGCCTGGTTTACATCATACTTGACAAACCGCACCTTCCAGGTCACATGGAATGGCTCTATGTCCAAACCCTGCTCTCTGGACACGGGCGTCCCTCAAGGCTCAGTATTAGGACCGCTTCTGTTCTCACTATACACCAGATCACTAGGTTCTGTTATCACATCGCATGGATTCTCCTACCATTGCTACGCAGATGACACCCAACTGTTCCTCTCTTTTCCCCCGTCCTCTGACGCTCACATTGCAACTCGCATCTCAAACTGTCTGGCTGACATCTCTGTCTGGACAACTGCACATCACCTCAAGCTCAACCTGAACAAAACCGAACTCCTCTTCATCCCAGGGAAAGACTGCCCTCCCATGGACCTGTCGGTCACTGTCGAGGGCATCACAGTATTACCTTCCTCAACTGCGAGGAACCTGGGTGTAATCCTCGATGACCAACTATCCTGCACCCCCAACATCACTGCTGTGGCCCGATCCTGCAGATTCGCCCTCTACAATATCCGCAGGATTCGGACCCTCCTCACAAAGGATGCAACGCAGCTCTTGGTCCAAGCACTGGTCATCTCCCGCCTTGACTACTGCAACTCTCTCCTGGCCGGACTCCCGGCCTCTGCGATTAAACCATTACAGCGTATCCAGAATGCTGCAGCACGCCTTATCTTCAATCTACCCAAATTCTCCCACGTGACCCCCCTCCTCCGTGACCTCCACTGGCTCCCTGTTGCAGCACGCATCCAATTCAAGACGATGACACTGGCCTTCAGGGCCATCAATGGAACGGCACCCTTTTACCTTCAAACACTGGTCAAACCTCATGCCCCGAAGCGAGCACTTCGCTCTTCTACTTCAGCTGGCCGGCTGGTACCACCATCGCTGAAATCAAGCAAATGTCGCTCAGCAAAGTCCAGACTCTTCTCTGTTCTGGCGCCTCAGTGGTGGAACGAACTCCCGACCAATGTCAGGACAGCAGAGTCATTTGCCATCTTCCGAAAAAGGCTCAAGACTCACCTGTTCAGACTTCACCTTGACTCTACATAGCATGACCCACTAGCACCCTCCCTCGACACCCCCCCCCCCCCCAAAAAAAAAAAAAAAAAAAAAAAAAAAAAAAAAAATTACCTATAGCACTCTGATCTTAGCACTGTTGCTCTTGAAGTACTACTTTACTCAGATGAGGACCTAACACTTGTTCTATTTTTAGCTCTTACTTTATCGGCAATGATAAGTCGTGGTTTCTTTGTTTCCTTCTTTTGACAAATGTACTTATTGTAAGTCGCTTTGGACAAAAGCGTCTGCTAAATGACCTAAATGTAAATGTAAATGTAAATGTTCCCCCCTGTAAATTCAATTAATGGCTTAAAAATAACCATACTGTCGCATTTGATCATTTTCCTCTTTTATTTTAATTTTCTCACAGCAGCATAACATTATTTTAAAGAAAATATAATAATATAATAAACAATAAGCCACAAAGAATGTGCAAATGTCTGGTTAACATTTGAACTCCAGCTTTAACTTAAGCTATAGTGTGTGTGCAAATGTAAACACAGAGCTCCATCTTAATAAGAAATAAAAATATCAAATGAGAAAAAGTATGCATCATGATGGCCTCCGTTATCTCCCTACATCGACGTGATTTATTGTCATACGGGGTGCCATCGGTGAAAGACTCATAATACTGCTTCGCGTGTTTTATCTTTAAGTGGTGGAAGAGGTTACCGGTGTTTCCACCTGCAGCAGCAACAGTCGCGCGACACTCTTTGCAGAGTATCGCTTTTTGTTCGTTGTCGGATTTTCTAAATCCGAAAAAGTTCCAACAGACGTAGCGCTCTTTTTCGGAAAGAGTTGGGTGGGTCGCGCTGCCTCCGTTTCCTCGTGACGTTCACTCTCCGCCTCCGCCATGATTGTTATTACTCAGGTAAAGCTGTTTCTTCTTCGTCGTGCTCATGCAACCACGCAAGCAGTCTGCTGCAATGCCCGCAGTGCCCCGTGTGTCGAGGCGGTGTAATTACAGTGACTCACAGCGATGCCGCAGACATCTGCGCTTTCTCCGGTATAAACGGTATTGCAAAATCTCTACCGGTGGACACTTTTATACCGTCACACGGTATAATACCGTCATACCGCCCAACCCTACTTATCACTGTGGGTGGGATAACCGAGCGTGACCACATTCCACCCAAACGTCCCTAGGCGTCAAGGACCAGTTGACACCCTCTGGAGCCCCATCTTTTCAATTATCACCACAACAGGGGGGCCCCCAGCAGGACCCTGCGTCGTCAGACCACCTAGAATCCTGACCACAGCTTGCCTGTAACTGAAGGCTCCCACCGTAAATGAAAAAAAAAGCCCTGAAACCAGCCCGTTATTTACACATGCAGGTATCACACACACACACACACACACAGGGAACACGCCTTTTTAACAGTCACACAGTCATCAGCTGACTGTTTCAGCCAGGATTGAAGCTATTTGGTTTTAAAAGGAATCTGTGGTTTTATGGAAAAGCGTTTAGGTTTAGCTCTTAAAACTACTGGTGCTCTTATTTTGAGAAATATATCCAAATTAATGTTTATACTTTCAATTGGTAAACCACAGCAGACCTCAAGAGATCATATAACCGTAAGGATAATAAAAAAAATAGGCAGAATGATTTAAAAATGAAAAATGGAAAAATACGACCAACTCATGACTCAACTGAACTGCACGTCACGTCAAACATAAACACTGTGAGAGTCATTTGTGGGTCTATAAATAGCGTGTGTGTTTCCGGTAACATTTCTGTGAGAGTGACCTGCCAGGGGGAGGGGGACAGAGGGGCCAGCTCCGGTTCCCCCAGACGACAGCTGACAGGCGAGGTGCAGAGACCGGTGGCAGCTCAGAGGGGAAGAGCAGCTCCGGCTCGGCCGGGCAGCGCCGGCCTGTTTATTTATAACAGAAAGGGACCCTTTGAAAGAGCTCCTGTGTCACTTAAGATGCCTGCTTTTCTTCCCACCGGAGAGATCAGGGGATCTGTGAGGTGCACATAACGTTAAAGGGGTAACTTCAGTATCTTTTAACTTGGATTTCCCCTTATTTCCTCCAAAGGGTGACAACAATATCTTTATTCTAGTTATGAATGCTGCAGACAGCAGTCGCTAAACAGGCTGCAAAGCAATCATTCAGTAAATGTACATCCACGAAAAGTGCTTGTTTGACACTGACAGGCTAACCCTAACCCTCTAAGCCTCTGAAACCATTCTAGAAAGCCACCTACAGAGAAATTAAACTTATTTTGTTGACATCGAGGAAACGTGAGTGAATGTTATGCTGTGAATATTTGAAATGAATCGTTTGAGCTGAATGCTAATCCAGTTGGCAAATGTTGAGATACTTTGCTGCATGAAGATTTTGACCTACTAGTAACACGAGACGTAAAGTCAGGGGATCAACAAAGTCGTGTTAGGATGTGTTCCTTGGACGCCTAGCTATCTCTTTACACATTTCAGAGTAAGTTTACCCATCCAGCAATTGTCAAGAAACGTCACTGAAATTAAAAAGTCAACCACATGTTGCTACTAGAAGAAAAGTCAGGGGATCATCCTCTGGGTACCATGAATGTGAATCTGTACAAAGAAATCCACATCCAACCGTTATTTATAATTTGTAAGTTTTCAGCAAAGTAGTGGACCATAATGAAGTTTACTTAAAGATTTTTAAAATGGAAGTAGCAGCTGGTGTGTGATGGCTCTTCGATTAAGCTCCAGTTTCCAGACACCGATTGCAGCGGCACTGTTACGTTTGCCCTCCTCTTTTTCGTTCTCGTCTGAGGACCAACTAATCTGACACCACCTGTTGACTTGGCCTCCCTCACAATGTCCCACATAATCATGGGCCAGAGCAGAGCTCAGTCCCCGCAACCCCCCGTGCATCATACTCGATTAGTTCACGGCTACACTGTGTGGGAAAACTAGGCTAAGTAGACAAAATCTTTTTAAGTATGCAGCTTATTGCAACCATTTCTGGAACAAATTGGATCCTTGGAGTGGCAATAAATGCAGAGCTGGTGCAGAAATGAATGTTTTGCATCTTTATAATACTGGATGGCTTGTGAGCTTTGTGAGAACAGAACAGAATCCAGGCCCCTCGGGCCAGGGAGAGGAAGCCCTGCAGGCGACGCGGCTGGAGGGAACCATTTCATGTTGGTAACGCCACTTTCCACCAGTTCCCAAGGTCATGGTATTTGGGATGGCGATCTCATAATTAACTGGGATTTGGCAGGTTACCACGGTGAGGCTTTTGGAACGTGAAGCAGCTCCAACATACTGAGCAGTTTTTGTTTGGTAACCCAAGATGCACTTTGAGCTTATAACTACACAACAAAACCTGCTGTTAAACGAACTAAACTTTTTGTTGGTTGCCATCTGCACATCAAAGCTTTCATTTTTTTTGTTATTCCCCCACAATACATTATTATTTTCAGTAATATTCTCTGGTAGCTCTGCCAAATAAAAAAAAGGGACACAGAAGTGATGGACTGTGAGAACAAAAAGACTCTCTCAGCTGTTTATGCCATTAATATAAACATGATAGCAGCAGAGATGGCTTCACTCCTCTCCAGATGTTCTGCACTGCAGGGTAAACAAGACGCTGTAGTCTGATGTTGACAAAATCATCAAAGGCAGGAAGCAGCGAAGGTATTCAGAGGTTATCCTTGTCTTCAGGAGCCCCCATCTGCTCCGTTCAAAATTAACTGACAGCTGTTTTTTGCTAACCTGTGCACCATGGGAAAGCCGAAAGTGGGAGTAGACAAGAGAAACAGAGGAATCAGATCTGGCCTGACTTCACTTGCGGTACAGCACAAAATATCCATGGGCAAGGAGGGAAAAAAGTCTGCTTTCATCACAGCCCACACAGACGTGCATAAAAAGGATTCTCTAATCTAATCTAATCAAATCTCAAATAAAAAAAGTAAAAAAAAAAAAACAGTATCATGGGGGGGTTGTCCACAGTGAACAATTCAAAATAAATATGAAACAAAGTGATGCATCATTCACAATGGGTACTCACACAAAGGAAAAGTATGAACACTATATACACAACCTTTACCACCTGAGTTCCCATGCATTTAGACAGGAGATCTGTGAGGAGAACAGAGGTGGAATTCCAGGGGGAGATAAAAATACCTCAGGTGTTATTACACCCTCCGCCAGAGGCCCTGCAGCCAAAGTGGGTGCAGGACAGAACAGGGGGGAGGGGGGGAGGTCCAGAGAAGAGACGTCTACAGACTGCTATGTTCAGAAAGGTTTACTAATGCCACAAAGTGTTTAAAAGGTGTGTAGGGATTTTAGCTACTAATCGCCACCCATTATCCAGAACTTAGCTATTACAGTCAAAGATGTCTTTATGCAAGGCTCTACCCTAATGTGATTCTCCACACATGGTCTATTGTCGGGGAGGTGCAGTACAGTAGGCCGTCTGCTGCTGTGGCTGGCAACCCCCCCACCTCGACTCCTTCATTTGAGGTTAGGCCCTGGACGAGAACCAATAAACATTGAAGAAAGCCATGTTTCAGAAGACGCTGCGAGTGGTGGCAGCCACAGCCACAGCCAACTGTTGCTCAGCATGCCGGCACACCCACATCTGCACAGCACACACAACTCAAGACCTCCTCACATTGGTAAAAGCTCCTGACAGCAAGAATGTGCAGCCCTCCGGTAGAAGACGTTGCGCACAGAACACAGTTTACTGTTTGTACTTTTTTTTAACTCTTCTTCCCGAATTGAGTGATTTAGCTATTTTGTTTTGGCAGCCTCCAATTTTTTAATGACCAAAAATAGACATGGAGCGAATCCACCCACACTCTGGCAAGCAAAGATGTGACCTTAAGCGTTCAGCCTAACAAGGGACTTTCCTGCAGGTCGTCTTCTATGTTTGGTGAAGGAAGTCATTTATTTCCCCCACCCAACCCTCAACCCAAGGATCAAGGCAAATCTTAACTGCCCCTCCAAAAAGCCAACAAGCTTTACCTCTCTAACAACACCACAAAGCAGATAAATGTGGACATTCCTGAAGGCAATTATTGGGTTCAGCATGTGAGAGGGGATCAGGTGCCCACTTTCCCGGCCTTCGTACTGATCTCACCTTCTCCATTCACAGCATTAAACCCTGTTCAGACTCCCTCTGTCACCCCCTGACAAAAGGATCAAGGGGCAACAAACTGGATTATGGTTTGGAAGCTGGTTCAAGGAGAAGGCACGGGGAATCCCAGTGATTTGAAGGTTGAATTTTTTTCCAGGTGTAAAGCACTTTCGTTTTGGTCGGTCAGGAAAACCACAACCACATTAATAGGATCAGTCTACCTGTATTACTCAGGGTCACCACGGGCCGTTCCATTCGGCTCATGTTTCATTTTCATCTTTTCCATACTTCATAACTTCAGAACAGAAACAGTCACTCTCTTGTTAATGGGAAGAAATGATGAGGAAGAAAATCACTCAGCTAAGATGTTTTGGTCAGCTGTTTTAACAATTAAACACTTACACAAGAAGTTCCTTGTACTGTGGCAATTTGTCCAACTTTAGAAACAAGTGTGGAAATATAAGCCAGCCAAAACCTAAGTCTCAGAGCAGACTTTGGATAAGCAAACTGAGAGTGCAGGATGAAGATATGATTATGAATGGGGGCCAGGGGAAAAGCTGCTGGATGGGAGATAAACAGAAGCCCTCCATTACTTTTGTCCAAGGTCAACAAGGGGCTCAATGAGAGCCTCTCGAGACGTCTCCAACTGTTCCTGCAACATTTACAGTTCTGCCATCAATCACACTATTCTACATACATACATGAGTAAAACTTGTATCATTTATCAGGAATATTACACTAGTATTTCCCCATCAAACATGATGGCTGAAGGACTGATTATAGCTACTTTTACACTGCCTTTTTGTTGCAGAATTACCACTCCTTTTTCTGCAACGTCGTTAGTATAAAAGGTAGCGAGGGTGTCAGAGTCGTTACGTCTCTGAGCCGACAATGAAGGCTGTTTGAGAGCCGCAACAAAGGCGAAACGAGGTGAACGGTGAGAGCCCAGGAGGCCGGAACAGAAGGTGACCTTTTTGAAGACGTGTCATGAGCGCAACCCTCCACCAGGGTAATATAAAAAGCTCAGAACGCTGAAGAAGACGATTGTATGCATCAACATGTTACATATGTTTTCCCTTTCCCTTTCGGCCATGTGTATTTTACTATGTGAACAAAGATGTGTGATGATGATTTAATGGACATGCCCGAAATAAATAAATAAATAAATATGATGCACAGCAACTTTGATTGTGTGAGAAATGCCATCTAGCAAAGATTCACCTGCCATTGTTGTTTTGGTATGCTATATAGGACCTCTCTGGTTCTGCAATGTGGGCATGCTTGTGTAAAACAGGACACCGTTGTGGCGTTATGCCAGAAACCAAAGGTCAGTATTAACAGTGCTATTTTGGCACATCAATGGGTCTTTTTTCCGCAATTACGGCTGGATCTCTGTGTAAAAACAGCTTTTGTTATAATGTTATTGCTTTTAAAGGTTTGCCTATCTTACAAAACACCCCATTTACTCATTCATGAAGGCATTCTGTAATAAGTTACTGACTATCAGCAAAATAACTTACAGTGTATTAACTCACCTAGATTGGGAAACCTGTCTAGACCATTTCCCTGCAGGGATCATTCACAAAATGAATAGCGGCCTGTGAAAAGTGGTTGCAGCCGCAATGAGTCACAGATTGATTAAAAGAAAAAATCAAGTCATCCCCTCAGAAACAAAGAGATTTGTTAAAATCCTCCAATATATATCACCATTTTTTTTAATCAAATCAATCTGGTGGGTTCTGGATAGTAAGTGTGACAAAAGAGCATTTGAGTCCGCCTGAGGGCAGCGGGGGAAGGAATTCCCCCAGACAGGACCACGCCTGCCGGATCTTACGCTTTGAGCGCCAGATAAAATCCCTAAGCTAAATCAAACACTTCCTTTACTTCACTTATCCTTCCTCCGCAGAACAGTCCCTAAAATAAATGGCCTGCACTCTAAGAGCAGTACCATACCTAAAGTTGTCACTATAGTGTAAACAAGACAAAACCAGACTGGATCACAACGAATGATGGCGACTTTACAGCATGTTAGCGAATATGACATCGCTTTTTCCTTTCGTCATAAGTTGCTGAATAACACCATTGTATAAAAACAAGGGTATGTAACTACAAATAAAATGAAGCACGCTTAGGTTTGAAAATAAAATTTTTCCTTTCCATTAAAGTGAATGTATGAAATGTTTCTCTGTCAAGTCAAGTTTTTATGAAGTCAAACAAGTCAAACACTGCTCACCAAAATTGTTGCAGTAGTCAACGGTTTAAACCTCTCAAATAAAAAGTGAATATTGCCCCCTTAGCGACTGAGCTGGCAACAGTTAGCAACCAAGCTTACTCTGAGAGCTTCTTCCCCTTTTTCAATATCTATTACCATATTCTCTATTCAACATTCATGTAAAGATATAGTGGAGTAATGTCTACTAGAGCAGAGAATGAAGTCACTCTGTGTGTGTGTTGTTGGCAATTTCAAAGAAATACATTATGCTCTGCTTTTTCGTGTTTAACTTTACAATTCTGAGACCAAAATGCCTCGGGGGAATTAAAGGGCATGGCACAGAGGAAACCGAAAGAAGTGCTGGACTAGCTAGCTAACACGTTCCCATTGCTAGCATGCTAAAGGTTACCCGGTGCCCGTACTTCTAAAATTATGTTGTTGGGTAAACTGTTAGCTTAACAGATTGAAAAGATGGACGAAGATACAGAAAAACACTCAGGTTGCAATTACGTGAATGTTTCTCAGCGACTGAAATGGAAAATCTTTATGTGTCAAAACTAATGAGTTATAATTCCAACATTGGTTAGCCAATTGAAACCACAGACCTATATTGAGGACATTCATTCCAGACACCTTGTAAGCTGAGGCATTTTAACAATCCCGGTCCTACACTTTGTAAAAAAAAAGCTCCCATTACAATTAGCCAGTGGCGGGACGTAAAAGTCAGCGGTTGACCAAAAAAAGGCAGGTCAATTAAACAGTACCGCTTATTCCACAAATTCAAGTGCCATTGCGTCTGATACGTTTCAACATTTACTTCATAACACATGACATTAGAGGCTATATTGTGCTCTTAGTTAATTATACTGGACTAAAGATGATCATGGATCACCAAAGTAGAACAACTCAAGGAACATGGTCGGCATTCCTATTGCAACCCATAAAGTTGACTGTATGTGGGATGACTAAATGGGCTGCAATTGTAATCAGGACCATCATTTTTTTTTTTTTTTTTTAGAGTGTTCTAAAGCTGCAGGGGGGACAACAACTTTACTAGATAATTCAGCTTAATGACCCTCTGCATTCAAGTCATAGAGAGACTTAAGAGACAGCAACATCGCTTTGGACAAGCTGCACAACAAACCTGGAGGCCCAACGTCTGACAAGCATAAACAGAGTCTGGGAGCATCTTCCCCTCAACAGTTGACAGATGAATTTCACCTGTCCTCATAATTCAACAACAGGCCCTAATTTGAAGGTGTGCTCGTGCCTACAAAGACATCTGTTTGCCAGAAGTTTATGCAATAATACGAGGAAAGCAGGAGGTCTAACCTGGCCATTCATTGGAAGCAGATGTGAGGGATCCATTTCCTACTATAATAAGAGGTAATTACAGGCGAGGGGGCTCCATGTGTTCGTGTGAAAATACAGCTCCGGTGGCTTATCAGCAAAGTGAAGTCAGTGAAACTAACGGCAGTCTGCTCCAAAGGTGTGACTCATCACTGTGCTAATGGACAAGCCAGCACAAGTCAGTTCATGACCTTTCAAGTCGGAAAAAGGAGCAGAAAAGGGATAGCTTAAGACAGCTTTCACCAGTGAGGTTACATAACTCATTCTACTGACGGTACTTCACAGCTGTCTCAAAAATATTTATACAAATAAAAGTGCTAAAATAATATAATAGTATATAATAATATAATACATACAATTAATTAATAGTAAAGTATTTGTGCCCAGAGGGCTGGGTGGGAGCAGCATGACTGACAATGCATTCTATCCCTTGGAGCGTAAATGTTTATGATTGAAAACTAATATCTTTGTTTTTTAATAAATGTATAACACAGTTCCACCACTCAGTGAAAAAAAATCCATGCAACACATTTTAAAATCAGAGAAGAGGATCGATGTCCATACAAATGTTACACACTCAGCATAAGTACTGCATGCAGATTCAGGGGTGACGTAAAAGGAAAGTGCTACTGACACTTTGACCTGTAAGTTATAAGAAGAGAGAGAGAGAGAGAGAGAGAGAGAGAGAGAGAGAGAGAGAGAGTGAGTGTGTGCAGGTCTTCAACATGCATACAATAGCTATATTTAACTGCTACGACTAGGCCTATATTATGGTTTATGGCATTAGGAGGACAAGCTCCACCTCTGGGACTGCAGCAATAGTGCTGACTTGCCTTCAGAGACAAAGCACCCAGGGCTGATCAGACCCTAATCTCGCCTGTCTGGCCGACCCGTTCTAAAACACAAACAGGCATGAAAAAACAACTTCTATTATCTCCCTCAAATCTTGTTTTCCATTATTCCTGCACCAGGAAAGCCCTGGTAAAAACAACAGACTGAGGTTAACCATGTGCCCACAGGCAAGACTGATGTCTGGGCCAGAGAATCTGAGTGCAGTCTGGTCTTTGTGCCAAATTTACAGCACCGGTGTGCCCCCATCTACACCCCTGACAGAGTCATAATGGAGCCTCAGCAGGTGCAGCCTGGTAGGGAACACATCCGTCCGGACACAGCTGAAAGAGCCTCCTCTATGTGCCCATAGTCCACATAAATTAGAGTTCAGGGGAAGAGTCATTTAATTACCCCCCTTTAAAAGCAATAATAGCCTGAGTTGGCTTGTTTGTCCCGCCGGAGTGAAGATGGAAAAGTGATGCCTTCACGGTCTCTGATGAGCACGGAAGAACATCCAAGACCAGACGAGATCTGTAATTTATATCACCAAATTAAATATAAGTACCTTGCATGGTTATAAAACAGAGCTTAATGTAAGAAAGCTGAAGGATTAACAAAACTGTGCATTGATGTTGCAGCTGCTGTGCTGTTCCCATAACTCTCAAGTTGGCGGTGACCCCCGACTTACTGTAAACTGTACATCTCAACTGAGAACTAATGCTTTCGCAGAAGGTAAAATATATCGTATACATGACACATGCACAGCAGTGAATGAAAGTCCGGTCTAAAAAATGTATGATCTCCTCATCCGTTGGAATTTCTGATCAAACTGCAACTTTCAGAGGCAAACAAACAAGCTGCGTATTTAGATGCCTTCTCTTTCCACCGGATCAACAGATGGTTTGGGTGGAGAGGAAATTATATACAGCCACTTTAGTCTTAAAACCACAGAAATTCCCCTCGCCTTACCAACTGTGTTATGAGGGCCAACCTTCAGCTTCACTAGGCCTGCCAGGTACTCTGGGTAGACTTGCATATTGTCAAGCTGCTGGGGCACACGATGGTTACTTAGCAACGCGAGAGTCAGTGTAGTCTCTGTATTTCTTTGAATAAGTTGGCAATGCCCTACATGAATAAAGATAAAAATCTGAAATCCTTCACTCAGCTTCTCCCGATGGTTAGCTGGAACAGCTTCAAGAGGAGGCTACTTGAAGATGATCAGAAGGCTCAATGGTGATGGTTTCCAGCGGCGTACAAGGAGCTGCGATTTTAATCTGGAGACACGCTCAACCGCCAACAGGGTGCACATTCCTTTCTTATCAATGGCTTTCATTTCCACGTCTCACACACGAGCACTGTGAAGTGTGCTGCCGTTGCACCTCCATGTTTCATATAAAGCATCATCTCCAGGCAGCGAGACCGTCATGACTGAAAGACATTGTTGGTGCAGCTGCTCTTTATGGAGAGCTGCAGTAAATGAGTCTTAAAACGCAGTTCCTTTGTCTCAAAGTTAATGCTGTTTTAGAATTGGCTTTTGGTTAGATGCCTGAAATAAGGTCTGTGGCAAGCTGAAGAGATTTCAACATTTCGCCATAGTGAATTTTAAAGCCTTTACGGGTCCTAAAAAAGGTGGTTTTAGGGTTTATTTTCTGCAATTATCCCAAATCCGATGGAAAATTCCCATTGGTTTGTTTTTGTCAATGGTTCTAGTGCAATGCTAGATTCAGGGTTGGACTACCAAAAAAACATTATATAATTAGATTTTTTTTGATAATTAGCAACAACAATGTATTCTTATGTCACTTCTGAGCCAGCCAAATACTTGCATTTATGTATGTGTGAGAATCAAATACTTTTTTCCATTACAACACAGTTTGACTTATGGGCATGGAACATGCATCTTCTAAAAGCAGCAAACCTGAGTGGAAAATATTTCCCACCAAGCAACTCTGCTCAGCTGAAACACACAAAAGGAAATTCTAACATCACAGAGAGAGGAAAATAAAAACAAGGGCTTGTACTTGGCATAATTAGGTCCGCAGGAATTCATTAATTCCCCGTTCCAGCTTGTTACTTGCCAAATTACGAAAAAAAAACCTTCTGTACAGCTTCAGTAACACACACTATGACCAGCTGACAGGCTGAAAAAAGTCTTGCTGTACTGCTTGAAAAACAAATGCAGAAAAAATGAGTACATGACAACAGATATGGGGGATTTTCAAGTATAAACATACCTCAGAGAGAAAAATGTAAAAGTGTAAGTAGGGAAAATACTAGGGAAGGAAAGACAACAAACACACGGTGGATGTTTCTTTCAGCATATATAGAGCAGCACATCTGACATGCACACAGGAAAGCCTGAATAAACTTTGCTCCAGGGGGAAGTGTGGTCCTCTTGTCCTGTAGATTATTCCAGTTTCATTTCCCCAACAGGATGGTGACTCAGCAAGAGACAAATGTTGTAGACCATCACAAGCCACCGCACCAAAACAATGGGCTGCCAGCAAAACCACAAACCCAATCGCTTTTCAGGTCTAAAGATATCTCATCACGGTGCAAATATCTTGTCCAAACTGCCCCGTCGTCTTGGACAGATAGCAACCGTGATATAAATACGGGTTAACTGCTTAATTACGATGTGCAAGGACACACAGGGCTGTAAAAGCTGCTGGGGGGCAGAAAGGACAGAAAATTGACTAAAATTCCTGTGAGAACACAAAGTGCGCAAGTGTATAACAAAAAGAAAGAGTTGTTATGTCTTGTGGGACAACCGCTGACATGATAACACAGACCAGGCAGCTCTCCTCCTGTCTTTCCCGAAGGCCCCTGCAGCCTCGGTGCGGGCCCCTGCAGCCTCGGTGCGGGCCCCTGCAGCCTCGGTGAGGGCCCCTGCAGCCTCGGTGAGGGCCCCTGCAGCCTCGGTGAGGGCCCCTGCAGCCTCGGTGAGGGCCCAGTACTCAAGAGCTGACCTCTTCCATGAATCTGAATTCCAAGGCACTTTGAAGACATTTTGCAGCGGTTTACCTGTTCCTACGCAATTTGCAATGGTATACTTGTCTCCGGATGACTTTTAAATGTTTCCCCATTTTAAAACGAGAATCACGTCAAAGGGGTCTTGAATATGCACTCAGTGGCTTCATGCATGATATTGTGTTAAATGTAATGGACCAGGCAAAAAGTCAGCATCCTCACCAGGTGATGATGTTTCATGCTAAAGCAATGGAAGTGCAGGAACAGCTAATCTTAATATGTTTTAAAATTAATATTAATGAATTAATTAATGAATATTAATGAATGAATATTAACTTTAGCGTCCACTTTTAGGTTGTCTTTCTCATAAAAGAATAGTCAACAGTAGCCCAGCTCCGTCGTTCAAAAAATACAAAATCTTTTATGTGGGAAGTCGTTGTGCCAATTAGGCTCCTGAAGAGCAGCAGACTTTTATGGCTGCTTAGGAACAAGTTCCTAATTAAAGAAAAATAGAGCAGAGAGGGAAAGCCGGTGTTTTCCCAGTGTTTAACTTTTACTGACCCATTACACCCCAAAGCCTGCTAAAATTTGCCGACCTCCCTCTGTGGACGATGAGGGTGAATTTTCATCTTCTTGAGGTTTTAATACAAGTGCTGGAAAGATGGCAGCCTTTCTGTTCTTACAGGTAGAGACTTGTTTTACAGTAAGAGGAAGCGGAGGTGGGGTGCTACAAGTCTCAGGACGTGAGACATCATTAGCTCTGATAAGAGACCAGGGTGGGATTTTTTTTTAATAAACACTTCACTTGAGGATGTCAGGGTCAAACCTGGGTTTAAAAGACAATGGAGAAGAAAAAAAAGCATTCCTTTAGCAAACTTAAGTGTCGTGAACAAACAACAACACACATCTACACAAAAAAACGTCTTTGGTGAAAAGGGCAGCAACCCCCCTCAGCTGTATACGCTGGGAGGGACCATGCAAGACAATGCAGCAACTCCCTGGAGGAAAAAAAGGCATAATGCCCCAAGTGACTTCACATCAATGCAGACAATGGCAGATCCAAAAGGGCACAGACAACTATAGAGCACCTTCAAAGGAAGAGTGCATGGCCGTTGAGTTAGCATTTCAATGAATCTCTAATAGCTGCTAGCCCGGGAAGAAGCCTGCCAAAATGTGAAAAGATTAAAGAAGGATGTTTAAGTTGGGGGAATCGGTCCAGAGTCTGTAACAGTCTATTACAGTCTTTTGTTCTCTAGTCAAGCTTAGCGACCCGTTAGATTTAAAGCTCAGCAGAGACCAGTGAAGATAGTTGATTTGTTAAAGTGTAACATTAAACCACCCATTTTGCAAAACAAATTGTGAATCCAAGTTTGAATTTCAACCTTTTCGCCCCTAATCATTTCACTCATATTATTACAACTCCAAAATTCTCCATACAAGCTGACTGTACACGGTGAGGGAGAATAAAAACAACCCGGATATTAGATACCACAAATAGTTTCTGACCATTAGCCCGTTTTTATTGAATGTGGTGCAGACTGTGTCGTACGTCCTCAGGACATCCTGCGACCTCGACATGAACTCTGCTGGGTTTATTGCACCTGTAGCTCCATAACACAGGACTGAAGAGTCATGTAGACTTCAATGTTTCACCCTGTTGTCTTGATATCAACATTTTTTAACTCCTGAATAAGTTACATAATACAACATGGTGCATCTTAGTGAAATCACACTGCAAAAGTTACAGGGCTCAACTCAAGAGCAAATCCAGAAATTGGTGATTTAGTGTCTTGCTCATGGGCACTTCAGGAAGTCAGTTGTTAAGTTGAAGTCTACCCAGGTCTTAATAAGGATTGCCTGTCTGCCTTGGAGCAAGTCAAATACCGTGTTGGACTAGCTAATGAGTCTTCTTATTTATTGTATTGTTGTTTTATCCCAGTCAACTTTTCCTCCTTTTCAAGTTCTCTATAAAATAAAATAAACTTGAAAGCTATCGCAAGAAGATGGCCATAAGTGAAGACAAAGTTTATGAGCTTATAATTGAAATGCTCAAGACAGCATTTCAATTATCCTGGAAACAGGAGTTCAGTCGGGTGGCATTAGAGGATGTGGTCACAAATCCTACTGTAACTATAACTTGCACACTTTGCTGCAAGTTTGAGCAAGACGGATAAAAGGTGACAATTAACTTTAGTCTTTTTTATATTTGACAACCACTAATATATAAAACTATATGTATGGGGCATGTGAATGTTGAATTCAAGCAAGTCCGGAAAGCTAAAAAAAAAAAAAAAAGTTGTTGAAAAGAAAAGAACAAAAACATGTAATTTCATTCCATGTTGCAGGTGTGTTGAATGTATTATCAAAGTGATAATAAAAGACAGGTGAGGTTATCAGACAGGTTTACAGCTTTAAAGATTTAATTACACACCGCCACAGATCGAAGCTTCAGACCAGTCTGAGCGATGACACAGAAATCTGTCGAACCGTGGTTTGAAACAAAAACCAATGCACTGACGTATCTACACTCCTGAGAGAAAAAGGTGTGAATGGAAAGAGTGGGACTCTAGTTACAACAGGCAGTGCTGGAGTGTATGTGCACTCATGTCAGCACATGCACAGCGTTGCTGCTGCACCAGCTGAGGTGCAGCTGTGTTTGGAGTCGGCTCTTCAGTCTGACACGGATGCAACTTTGGGCACAAAAGTGCAACACAGCTGCATATTGTGAGGAGACAGTCGTTTGTGGCCGTGAGTCAAAGACGAGGCTGGAGTGGAGGGAAAACAATATAATTCATGCATCTTAAAAGGCGTTGATGCACGTCTGGAATCAGAGTTCCTCATTTGCATAATAGAACAGTATCGCACTGATCTCTGAGGTTAAAGGGAAACATGGTTAATTGAAAGCTACATTGATTCTATTCTAATAATACAATACTACAAACTGGCCCGGTTTTCATGAAGCTTGGTGGTAGGGTCAAGGGTCAAAGGAAGAACCCGTTGCATTGTGGTGTGCATTGGTGGAGGTCCGTTAGTGTTCCTGGAAGGAACAGGCTGCATCATAACCCACCGCAGGCATACTTCTCTATAGCAGAGCGTAGAAGCACCACCTAAAAAGGTAATATTTTCAGTATCTGTAGCCAGTAGAACTATTTGTGACCCAGAGTAATAACAAAAGAAAATGTGTCAGACGAACTGAATGCTGGACGAATACTAGGGTTGTATATGTGCCACACATTTCGCGGTGTAGAAAACTTTGTGGAATGACGGCATCCCGACAATTAAATATGTGAAGTTAATTGGCGGGTCAAATGGTGAGCTACATGCCTTGTTGTGAGTTAAGGTGAAAAGTTAAGGAGGAAGAAGTTCATTTCAGCTGTGAGTGAGTCAGGTTCAGAGTCCTCACCTCTCTGACCTCTATACCGGCCCAAGTCACACTTCACTGCAGAATCAACAAATGCCAGCCTGCACTCCATGTGTGCCTGATGAAGGGGGGGGGGGGGGGGGCACTTCAGTGCAGCATTGTCCTATCAGCTAAGATCCCCCCCCCCCTACCCCGAGGCTATAATTCAACAATGCAATGTTAACTGAACCCAGTCTTCGAGCAATTATGTGAATGGGTCTGAAGGGGGCCGGCCTTCCCTCGCTGTTCTTACTGTGGAGGGGAGTCGGTGTTTGCACTGTCAGGCTCCTGCAGCTCCATGTAGTCGTCATCCACATTTGGATGGGTGGATGGGGAATTAAACGCCAGGGAAGCTGGGTCAGAAAACCGGGATGGGGACCACCACACGGACAGATCGCCAAGCCGCTGCATTACTAAATAAGTCATCAGATCAAACTGTTGCTGCGTCGCATTTAGCAGCGAATGACTGGGTTG
This sequence comes from Chelidonichthys spinosus, assembly GCA_029853015.1. Lineage (NCBI taxonomy): Eukaryota > Metazoa > Chordata > Actinopteri > Perciformes > Triglidae > Chelidonichthys > Chelidonichthys spinosus. The sequence continues at coordinate 69,451 of CM056829.1, read as the reverse complement.
AGTTACACACAGGAGAGCAAGATAACAATTTACGCCAACAACACGCACGCGCTGCAGACCTATAGTCATAGGAATCCAGGCCGCCACCCCCCTAGCTCCAGTCCAACCCCCGATGAAGTCAAGGGACACTTGTGCCTAGTCTATACTGGGAGAGATCTCAGAGCCAAAAAACTCAGCAACGGTTCTCGCAGTCAGGCTGATGTCATACGTTGGAAAACCAAGTGTCCTCACACACTCGTTAATATGATTACGTAAGACCAGAAGCAAAGACAAGGGGCCTTATCAAAACCATTTCCATCTTGTAAAAACTCTCACAAAGAGTGGAACCAGATATGGGAGTAGCCGTTTTTTTTCCTTTTTGGTTCATTTTCACACCAAGTGCTGCTGGTGATTCACAGCAGGACGGGGGGCGTTCGCTTGTGATGGAGGGGCTCTTACCCTTCGAGCAATTTTATTGACTTTGATTTTTTGAGTTGATGCGCGTGACCCTGACATTCCAGCATGGAGAAAGGAGGGCCCCGTAGTAACACACGGCATGTGTGCTTAATTGAATCAAGCAGGCAGTCTGCCTGCTGTAGTTCAATGTCATAATGCAAGAAACAGATGCTTGTGGTTCCAGATAATTCAATTATGATGGTATTGTTGGCCTAGTAGTCAATCAAGGCTTTGATGGAAAGCATCTCCTATTACCTTCTAGTGTCGGGAAACAACACATGGTGATAGCCCTCGGGGGTGGGGGGACCAGCTAGCTTCTGTGGATCAATGATAGTAAAGATGCATCAAATGTGTTGCCTTTGATGGGGTGCGTAATTTAAAGAAAGGCTCGGCGCTCGACGCATGTCACCGACGGATGTTAAATATACCTCGAAGTAATCGAGACTGCGACTTTCCAAAACTCTGGGCGATATTACCGCTCTCACCGCTTTTATATATCCAGCAGGTGAGAGTCTGCATGGCCACCGCAAACTATGCCCCATCATTCACAAAGGGCTTTGCCTTCAGATCACATCAACACAGAGGAGTCGCAGATATCTCAACCATGACAGCTCTGTTTATTGGAGGGAATAAAGGTGAGAGACCAGACGGGATCTCTAGAGGGTGGGGGTGGGGGTGTGGGGGAGTCTATTCTCAGCAGAAAGGCAATGGTCCTCCTCTATATGATTCATAGCACAGATATAGCACAGCAAAAAACATCTTATTTCAAACTGACATATTGATAAGCCATTTATCGTTTTATGTCATCCGTCTAGCAAACGTTCTGTATCCAGTCTCTCAGATGGGATGCCTTTCACCATAAGCAAGTTAAAAATATTGGCTGGAGAAAAGCTATTTTAAGATGTGATCTTGCACCCTGAGAACTTGTGTATAGTTGAAAAGATGGTCCGTAATGAAAATTATAATTAGTCTGGCAATATAATAGTGAAAGATGGATGAATAAAACCAACTTCCCAAAATTACCAACTGCTGTAGATCTCGGATGAGGAGAACGACACCAGAGAAGTGGACCCAAATTTTCACATAATAACCCCAACTTTTATTCTGAAAAGATCTCCAGGGCTGATTCATTAATAGGGAAAGAAAAGAAGTCAGAAATCAACACAAAAGGACTAACAAGATACAAGGATAAAGACACATTTCATATCATAACTACAACTACATACATGTGTAATATCAAACATGCAGCGGAAGTCCTGCAAAGTGGAGCCTGACTGAGTTTGAGGAGGTTTAGAAGTCGAGGGGGAGACTATGAATAGCTTGTTTCTGTGGATAAACTTAGCCCAGCTTTCCCTTAACAGCAGGGGACAAGTTTGTCATATTACTTTTAAAAGCATCTTTACAGCACATGCTGATATGATGTGTAGTGTCTGTGTGGACCTATCTGTGTGTGCAGCCCTACACCACCTACTGAACACAAATAGTCACATCAACATGCCTGATTTCTTTAATATGACATAAAAGCACCATTAGTAACTCTGCCTTGACCTCTGTGGGCAGAATAGCTGATTTTATACTTCTGCTTTGTGGATGAATGAAACCTAGAATCCATATTTGATTGTTTGAAAAGTGAGGAGAAAGTTTGAGCTCACTTACAGTAACCAGCTGGCATGTGAGTAGCAAAGAGAGGATAAGTCCAGAGATCGAGTTGGTCCGAGTGCCCATTTTCCACCAGCCCGGCACAGGTCTGCAAAACGCCGGGGGAGAAAAAGGAAAAACCAGGGTCCCTCACTCCTCCTGGCTGCCGGCGGAGCGCTGCGGTGTCGCCTGCAGCTTCTGCACACTTTTCGTCTCCGTGAAGAAACCCGAGTGCTCCTCTGCGTCCCACGCCCGGCGGGACTTCATCAACAGGTACAACAGCAACGACAGAAGTCCTTTTTGGCGCTTTTGTGTTGCAGCGTGGAGGACGTATATATATTTTAAAAACCGAGTCGGAGAGGTTCAAAGTTGCTCCCTTGCACTCCGAAACTTGGGACTCGCAGTGGGGCTGAACGCAGTCTCGCCAAGTCACTGGGAAGTCCTGCGCTGGGAGAGAGAGGGAGAGAGAGAGAGGGGGGGGGGGCGAGAGAGGGAGGGGGAGAGAGAGAGAGAGAGAGAGAGAGAGAGAGAGAGAGAGAGAGAGAGAGAGAGAGAGCTGCCGAAAAAGTAAAAGGCGGAATGGAGTTCAGGGAGCGCTGAAAGAGAAGACGGCTAATCAAAGAGCGCGGAGACGCCACCTTGTAGCCCCACGTCGGCTGCTCACGTGACCACGTGTTACTGTCGCATTTAACTCGAGGATATGCGAGTAATTGTCAAGATAAGTAACAGAAAGTATCGTTACATTCGTTAGTTTGTATAACAGGTAGCGTGGGATAAAATAGTGTCCTCTATAATATCAGTAAAATAGTCCTATGATAACATTTCCTGCAAGGGCTTTTATAACAGACATTTTTCAAGTAATACAACATTATTTTGATTGTTGTTGTTTGATATATGTCACATGGATATGCCAGTCATATAATCTTTTAATATGTCAAAAGAAACTTTAGTTGAACAAAGAAGAATAGACCTGATCCTCAGGGATTTCTTTTTTTCTTTGATTGAGCAATAAACCTGCTCCACTGCCTGTGGTTTACTTTTCATGCCCTCAAGACACATGTTTTTCAAAGCACTTACTGCCTTCTTGAAACAACTCAGCCTTGCTTTTAATAAGTTAAAAGTAAATACATATTTTTATGGAAAGCTCCTAGTCGTAAAAAGACTGAGATGCACTTAATTTGATAGAAAATAGATCTGCTGTTAAAAGAGCTCCCTTTAGCCTCATACAGCAAACTTGGGCATTAAGCGCCCTCTATTGGTGATAGAGGAGGCATTACATCCAAGACGAAGACGACTTTCCCATGCAGTGGGTACAAAGGACCAACTCAAGCATCAAGTAAAAAAATAGAAACACAATTAATTGTCCTGTGTCACTGTCCCATCAGAGACAAATCGGGAGGACTGTATGTTGGTGTCCATTCATGTCACTGGTGTAAAGAGCACACTTTCACTCGGAGACAGCTGTCGCCGATTAAAAGATGAACCCTGAATAGAGATGAAGAGTAGCTGTTCTCATTTTGCTCACCAAAATAGGCTAAAAAGAGAGATAAGCAGAATGACATCAAGTCGGTTGGTATGCGATGAATGTAGATTCATCTCTTTTTTTTTCAATCTAATAAGATTACAAAAAGCTACATTATTCAAATTAAGTTTATTCCAGACATCTTTTAAGGCATAAAAGTACTCTGCTTTGAATAGTCATTTGTGTCTGATATTTGGGTTTTCACCCACAGAAAAAGTTCAAATAGCTTGTTAAAATTCTTAAATTATATCTACTCGTTCTGCCTCATTGAAACATCTTTAATCTATATAGATGCAAATATGTTTTGTTTAAAAAAATCCCGGCAGTTTACAGGAGATATATTCTTCTCATCTATTTGAGATTTATATCTGCAGTACACCCTTGAGCCACACGGGGAGCCTGAATGTGTCAACTCTGCCTAAATGTATTTATTTGGTTTCATTTATAAATTATATTTAAAATAAGACATGCATAAAAAGAAGTTGCGATTTATCAAAGGTGCATCTCTTCGAAATAGCCGGTTTAGCTATTCGAGATAACATGGTGATGCAGAAATGGCAGTTAAAACGTTCAGTATGGTTGATTTGCACACAATTTCACTCTCGTCGTGAGTTAGGCACAGAGACATGTTGCCCCCTCAAGAGATGAATGCAAAAACGGCATTCTAGCATCAAACTCACATCGTTCTGCATAGTGAATCTCAAGCATGCAAGTGAAGAGTGGGGCAATGGTTCCCAACCTGGGGGGTCCGGACATCTGCAAGAGTTTGCCAAATGCATCTTGGGGGTCACTAGATGAGTGATAAAAGAGAGAACAAAACAATGTCTACTTCTTTTTCTTGTGAATGAATAGATTTTAAATTTTAGTGTTGAGCTGGTCACAGCTAGTAGACATATCCAAGGGGGTGACAAGAGGTTGTGGCATGTTTTATTGTAAAGGATTGCAAGTCAAAAAGGTTGGGAACCCCTGCCCTGCTGTATCGTGTACAATAACCAATTTGCAAATGGCATTTAAATGTTGAGCTTCTTTGTTGATGCAACAGCTAAGTCCACCATGTATAAACAACACACTTTTATCCCAGAGGCTGAATCCCAGAGTTAAGTGCCAGCCTCAGAGCAAACATTTCTTCCTGTGTTCCCTCGAGTCTTCTTGAACACGCGCTGTGAGAGAAATCATTTTGGACTGCGACAGTGCTGTGATATAGGGACTCCTCCCTTGCCTCCTGTCAGCAGAAAAGAACTGGAAAATGTTGTCAAACATGTTTAGTCAAAACTTTCCCAACCCATTATTATAGCTCCCAAAACCAATGTACTATTTAAGGAAATGTTAGTCGTCTGTGACTCATAAACAACATCTATGGCTAACCATAACCCTAACCCATGGTTCACAGTCTAGAAAAGTAGCTCTATCTATTGTCCAGATAATCTTATTTTTTGATTAAAAAAAAAAAAAAAAAACAGGTAATATGAAAGTTTTGTCTATTTTTGTTTTTTTAACGCTTAATACAGTGGATGAGCTGGGATTCATTCTGGGGTTGGGAGCTGAATAAACAGTAGAAATAAACTTATTAAACAGCAACATGTCATGAGTGATAAACATCTGTATGCAGCTGGGATGGTCCTTGTAGCGTTACGTTCAGGAGTGGTCTGCAAGCACAAGCCAAATCTGATTGACAGTTTTGTTGTCGTGCTTATACACATTGTTCGACTCAGTCACGAGGTGTTTAAAAGACGTAGCTGACCAGCTCTGAGTGTTACATGAGAGTATCTGCAGCCAGCACACTGCACGGTGCCAACTGGAGCTGCAGCTGAAGGAAACAGCTGTGACAATGAGTGATGGTTCAGCCAGTGAACATAAAATGCTTCCGCTCTCAGCGCGGGTCAACGCCCATGGACTCTTGATGCATTTTAAATGATGCTTGAAGATGACACGTGGGACTTTTTCAGCCCCCTTACTTTCATTCAGCTCACATGTGGGTCATATCCTTCCTCACATCCATCCTCATCATCATCATCATCACCAAAGAGCCCCATAAAATATGTTTTGGGGTACTTAGAGCAGGAAGCAAATTTAAGATTTTGTCTATTATCTATTCTTAAAAATTGTAAAGTGACTTTGTGTCAGACAACAAGAATATAAAAATCCTGGGTCAAATTTTCACTCTGTAAATATGAACACAATCTGACTCTTAAGCAATGCATCTGCCTGTGTGTGTCTGCGTGTGTGTGTCCTTTGAATAACTATTCATCAAATCTACTTCAAATTTGGCAGGTGTATTGATGAGCGGTAAATTCATACACCTGCAACTCTGTTGAGACATAATCCAAAGGAAGTACCCGTCACGACCTAACGCATCGAGACGCCCCCCCCCCCCCCCCCATTAAAGAAAGAGGTCCCTCAGCTGCAGTTTTGATTGAAGCTGGGGACCCTTGTTGCAAATCATTGGTCTGTCTCCCCCCGTTTCCTGTCTGTCATGTCACTGTCAAGTGTCCAACAAAAGGCCTTTTTTTAAAGGAAAAAAAGTGGGTGATCTCTCTAGTACACAGTAAACTTGAGCATTAAGTGCCCCCTACTGGAGTTAGTTAGGCATTACACTAAATACTAAAATTACTTCTGCATGCACTGGATACAAAGGATCAGATTAAAAAACAAACAGAAACGCACAATTAACTGTCCTGCGTTGCTGAAATAGATAGCGTAACTTTACCACAGCTCACCTCAAAACATCGTTCTCTCTTACCTCGAAGACAAAACACAAATGCTACAACAAATGTGCCATCCGAGACAGATATCCTGACCTTTAGTGTCAAGGCTGAAAAACACACAGATCGATCCTACACTTCCCATAATGCAACTTGTAGTGCATTTTGTTTGACCTTCCTTGCTTCATAAATGCCCACATCTTCCAAACGTACTATCCCCAGTAATATGATGTAAATTGTGTGTTTAAGATGTGGTTTCAGACGCTGAAGAGGAAGAAATTATTCTTATTATTGTCTCGACTTCCATAATAAAGGTGGGTGCTTTAAGTCTTCTCCCCAACGTGCCACGTTGTTTATGATGAGCTCACTTCTCCACAATAGGCCATGGTCCATTTTAAATACTGATACTGAAATATAACACAAAGAATTTTAATTAAACAGAATGAAAATATACTGTGTGCATTTGTGTGCTTAGTTACACAAGAACAGCTTTTCTTTGAGTTTGTAAGTGCATTAAAAAAATGAATGCTGCTTACCTGAATATTCCCCCTTTGTGTTCTGTGAATTAAAGTACCACGTTTTAGAATATGAATTCACTTCTTTTATCCGTACTGGCGTTATTGCGCGGTCGGACGAGCCATTTCCGTGTTTACATCGCAGCCTCCTGTGATTGGTCCTCTAAAAAGGCACGCGGAGAAAAAACAGGGTATGTTTGATTTACTGCGGGCCGCTGCCGCTCCGCCGGCTCGCGACACCTGTTTACACAAATCAACAGGCGGTATTGGTGGAAGACACTCCAACATTTGTTTTCGATATGATACCAAGTATAATATATAAACATATAATATTAAAAGCGTGCTTCTTATCATGTTATCTCATCATATGGCCCAGCCCCATAATTAGCATGCAATTTTCACCATATTTAGCTAACCGGAAGTGTTCACAATTACTAGGCTTTATTGTGGGAAGCAGTGGTGGAATGTAACTACCGGTATTCAATAATTTTAAAATAATGATAAAAGAATAATTGAAATGCCAGTTTGTTAAAATAATGCCACTGTTATGGAAACAAAGCTCATACAAATACAAATATGTTCTGCAAACTAATCACTAGGGTTTTTTCAGTCTGGGATACTTAGAAGGGAGGATGAAAATGTCCCACCTAAAACAAGTATGTGTATGTATGTATATACACTCACCAGCCACTTTATTAGGTACACCTTGCTAGTACCGGGTTGGACCCCCTTTTGCCTTCAGAACTGCCTTAATCCTTCGTGGCATAGATTCAACAAGGTACTGGAAACATTCATCAGAAGGTTTGGTCAAAGGTGCTATATTGGATTGAGATCTGGTGACTGTGGAGGCCATTTGAGTACAGTGAACTCATTGGCATGTTCAAGAAACCAGTCTGAGATGATTGGCGCTTTATGACATGGCACGTTAACCTGCTGGAAGTAGCCATCAGAAGATGGGTACACTGTGGTCATAAAGGGATGGACATGGTACAAATGGGCCCAAAGTGTGCCAAGAAAATATCCCCCACACCATTACACCACCACCAGTAGCCTGAACCGTTGATACAAGGCAGGATGGATCCATGCTTTCATGTTGTTGACGCCAAATTCCGATCCTACCATCCGAATGTCGCAGCAGAAATCGAGACTCATCAGACCAGGCAACGTTTTTCCAATCTTCTTTTGTCCAATTTTGGTGAGCCTGTGTGAATTGTAGCCTCAGTTTCCTTTTCTTAGCCGACAGGAGTGGCACCCGGTGTGGTCTTCTGCTGCTGTAGCCCATCTCCTCAAGGTTCCACGTGTTGTGCGTTCAGAGATGCTCTTCTGCATACCTCGGTTGAAACCAGTGGTTATTTGAGTTACTGTTGCCTTTCTATCAGCTCGAACCAGTCTGGCCATTCTCGTCTGACCTCTGGCATCAACAAGGCATTTGCGCCCACAGAACTGCTGCTCACTGGATATTATCTCTTTTTCGGACCATTCGGACTATATATTTGCATGTTTGGTAGGCATTCGTTTGCATTCGTAGGTGTGAATGGTTGTTTGTCTCTATATGTTGGCCCTGTGATAGACTGGCGTCCTGTCCAGGGTGTACCCTGCCTTCGCCCAATGACAGCTGGGATCGGCTAAATACACACACACACACACACACACACACACACACACACGCTAAGGGATATCTTTTTTTCCGCAGTCTGGGATATGTGAATGATATGCAACATTTATTTTTATTCATGTTTTACTTTTTGCACAGTGTCAGACAAAAACAATAACAGCAGGCACAGTCATACATGAAAACACAGGATGTGAGTGTTTTTATTTAAAGAGTTTTATTTTGAAGAGTATATAAGTTAGTGTCAATTGCTCGGCAGTTGTGCATTTAGAATTGTAATAACAAAATTACAGCTTTTAATTGAATTGACTGTAATTGATGGAAAATTCATTCAGCTGGCTCATAAGGCATTCTGGTATTTTCATTATTAACAAACGTGTTCTGCCCTGTGTGGGTCTGTACGGCTCAGCAGTATTTAATTTTTGGGAGGACGCAGAGCATTTCGAAAAGGAGGTTGGCACCAGTCAGTGCAGTGTTCCCTGTTGAGAGAAAAAAAATATATTTTTATAAATATATTAATATAACCAATTGGATGGGAAATAAAATGTACCAAGTACCTGATGTGTCGTAGGCTGGAGACACCTCCACCAGATCACATCCAACAAGTTTTAAACCACGGCAGCCCCGAATAATCTCAACTCCCTAAATCGTACATGGGAGTTATAGTACTTGGCGTAAATTGAAATATGACACAGATGACAATCAGATTACAATCATAAAAGACAGTGGAGAGGGATTAAAGTCTAGTTCGCCGTGTTTACCTGGATGGGAGTGAGCCCTGCTATCTCTGGTGTGCCTGTTCCGGGGGCAAAGCCCGGGTCGAGAGCGTCAATGTCGAAACTGAGGTAAACTGGACCGCTGCCCATCTGAGCCCGGACCTCAGCCATCAGAGGTGCAAGAGATTTGAACCAACACTCCTCCACTTGTACCACACGAAATCCCTGCACAGAATTAAAACGACAATCATTCCTTTTGGCTTGAATGTAGAACGTAATTACTGCCCAATAGGTATTTTTTTCCCTGAGAATGTGAAAACAAGCCTCTCTCACGGGGCGTACCCACCAAACGCGATGAAACTTCATCGCGCGACAAGATTACATGTAAAGTCAATGCAAAGACGCGATTAGACGCTTCATCGCGCCGGGCGACGCGATGGACGCGATAGCGCGGCGCGATGGACGCGAAAAATCGCTTCATCGCTCGAGTTGAAATAATTGAACTTTTGCGGCGAATTTGCGTGAAGACGCGCCGCAACAGCCTATCAGCGCTGAGATCGTCACCGACGTGCTGACGTACGGACGTCCTGGTGTTCCCTCGCTTTTTGCCACAATATTTATATATTATATTATATTATATATTGCCCATAATCAAAGTTGGGGGGCGCACGCACGCGCGCACACACACACACACACACACACACACACATACATACATATCAATCCCAGCTCTTTCACACACAGAGATCTTTTTTTTTTGCGATTGTTTATCACTGGGGCTTATGGCCGGCTATGAAGCACCAGTTCTGGGCAGAGCAGCAGCTAAACCTCCCGGTCCTGTACCCTGGTTAGCAGGTCTTCAAACTGGGCAACAGTCAGCCTGAAGTACCGCTGGAACCGGCCGTCGTCCAGGCGCAGCTCCTGCAGGAGACGGTGGAACTCGCCGAGCTCACGGCGCCTCCGTAGGGTAGCATGCACCCAGAACCGACGTCGGCGCCTAGCCCGCAGACGAAGCTGGGAACTTCTCCAGAGTAGATACAGTGCAGCGATGGTGGTTATCTCAGCCATGATCACGAGAATGAAATGGCGGAAGAAATGTTGTTGTTTGGGCGAGCTCGTCGCACGACGCGATGCCGCGATGAGGCGTTTTTTGGCATATTGGACCGGCGTCAAAACTGGAGCGTCCAGCACGACGCGATTTCATTTGTCGCGCGATTAAATCGCGTTCATCGCGTTTGGTGGGTACGCTCCGTCACAGTAGGAAAAGCACAGGCATAAACAATGAAATGTAAACAAACCGACCAACCAGTAGCTCACAGAGGTATACTTTCAAAATAAAAGCACAGATTTCTGGTCGGAAAGGAAGGAGAAACACACTTACTTTTAAACATTATAAAATACTTGGATACCAAACAGGTTTTTCGATATGCATAAATATCGTCAAACAAGCCACTGCATGTAAAACAGGAATATTAGTGGAATACTCATATTCATTAGCCATTAGGAATATTGTCTTTTTTAGAATCAGGGGATAAAACCTGAATGTTGTGCATGTAAAAGGTAGTCAGCTGTAACCGCCATATTAGCACATCGCAAAGCGGTGATTCGCTAGTCAGTAGGGACACACACTGGGACTCACGTGCACTAACATGCACGCACAAGGCCGGATCGGAGATACCTGCGCCCGGCTCCATTCGTATGAATCCGCGGAGTAGCCTGAGCCGCGCAGGCCGATCTGGACCACTCTCTTGCAGTCCAGGAGGCCTTCCTCCACGCAGCGTCTGAACGGAGTCCCGTGTCCAATCTTCTCCCCCAAGACCACGTCGCTGGTGTCGGCGTGAGCATCCACGTGAACTAGACCCACTGGGCCATGCCTGACACGTGATCACAGAACGAGTGAGGCAATGAGAAGACAGCATGTGAAATACTTAAGAGGCAGTTAATGTCAACAGCTCAGATTAGGATTTTATCTATTTTTTAATTTATTTAATATTTTTTACATGGCCAGCAATACAGTTATGGAGCAGATAAAAGATAAAGATATAAACAAGTATCATCATTAATATGTAGAATCTGTCAGAAGTGATCTGGTTTCTATTCTATTAAGCAAAAATGACACATGATTGCAGATTCTTAAATGTGGTTTTATTCATTTATTTAGAAAATAATTTCAAATTGAATTCTGAAGACCACACCTGAATTTTCATGAGGTTGCATTTTTTACTATTATTATATTTTGTTTGCATAGAATAAATGATTAATCAATTAATCTAAAACAGATTAATTGATGATTGTTAGTTGCAGCCCTGAAACAAAAGGTTTTGAATATTTGATCACCAGGAAATCAAGGAAAAGGTAATGAGCCAACTTGTTATGGTTTATCATGCGTAGCCCCCAGTAACGGACCTACTTACTGCTCAGCAACAGCTTGCAGGATTGGATAAGCAATTGTGTGATCACCACCTGCACATACGAGCTACAGTTTATGAGGATATTTAAATGAATACATTACAGAGTGTGCTTTAAATGTATCATAAAATATGGACTGAGCCCTGCGGACGATCTGTTATTGAAGGTGACCTCACACACTCATGTTGTGGCGCTCACCCATAGTCAGTGGAATACAGCCGGCGGCCAGGATCTCTCTGTAGGCGTCTCTGATGCGTTTGCAGGTGTCCTTTAAGTCGTACAGGTTGACGTTGACGTCCCCGATATCAGCCACCATGAGGGATTCGTAAGGCGCCGCCCTGGTGCCGCTGTTGTAAGACCTCAGCAAGGCAGATTCCACTCTGATCTGCCTGGGGCCGAACCTGCAGCCGCGGAGGAAAAGGCTGGTATTTAATGGCAATGTGCTAGCAGAGAGTTTATATCAATAATAAAAGAGCACATTTTTCCAAAAATATGTGTCACTTGCAGTTTTTCTCTGATCAATTTCCGTAGCCAGGTTTTCAAAAAGAACCCTGCACTTGACTTAATGTAAGGACACGCATAATTAATTAATAATTAACGCTTCCTCAAACACGGTCCGTGTGGAACAATGATCTCTGCGCTTAGCAGGATGGTAATGTAACGAGATGTAACGGAGTGTTGCCTCGAGCATTTCTTGAAAACGAGTCACTCGAGTTAATCGTTTCAGCCCTCTTGCCATGTTATGAGAAAATAGTCTGCCACCAACTGCAGTGTCTGTGGTTTTGTTTTACATTATGCTTCTTTTTTAACTCAATAAAAGCAAGAAGCAGCTGCAGAGAAAGAAAGAATAAAAAACCCACCTCGCCCCAGGTCGGTTGGAGGTCCCGGTATCAATCGGGACCCCGATAAACGCCGCATCGAGGCCTTCCGCCGTCTCCTGGTAGGGCAGCTTGGCCATGGTGGGGATCCCTGACACCCGGGCGACGAACTCGGCGCTCGGCGGCACATTGAAACGTTTCCCCCCCGAGCTCATCCTACGGGGGTTCAGGCTGCAGAGAGCCGCGGCGGCCTGACGCGGGGAGGAGAAGGAGGAGTCCGCTGCAGCGGTCCAGCGAGGGACGTTCAGGTTTCTCCGAAATACAAACATACTGCTGCGAGTTGTTGTGACTTCAGCTGTGTGGCGACAGCTGCTAAATAAGCCGGAAGTTATGCTTCCGCGTAGTGATCACGCAATGGCCACGCAGTTGCTTGGACGCAGTGATGGTTCTGTGTGGGGTTTATGTGTCGAAATGCAATTCAATGCCACACCGGTAGAGAGCGCTATGTTTTTTGTAAAGACTGACCGACCGACCGAGACTCTTGGCGTATATCGTCGTTAGCCTCGTTATAGCCTATTTGTTTACCTTCCGGCTTTAAACATCCACAATTTTTCAGAACTTGGTGTTTTATTCCTTTGCGCAAGGACGAATTGGGTCCGTGTGTGTATATGTGTGTGTGTGTGTGTGTGTGTTCGTAGTTTGGAATGTTTGTTGTGCTCGTTGGAGAGAGCCGAGCCGAGCGAGCCGAGCCGAGCCGAGCGGAGCCGAGGCGAGTTCAATAGGCTCGTTCGAGATAAGCCACCTGCGCAGAATCGATCGATATTTTTTTTTTTTTTTTTTTTACTTTATTGAAAAAGGTACAAAACATGGCAACATTTGTATTGGTAATTGCATTAGCGGTATAAATCATTTGCCAATTGGCACAACAACATTGAATTTAATACAGGAAGTGCAATTGGTAATAATATTGAATAAAGTTGAGCATCGGTAGAAAGGTGAAAATAATAGTAAAAAAAAAAAAATTAAATAAAATAATATGGAACAAAAATAAATAATTCAATTCAATTAAAGCAAATCATTGTACATAAAAGGGGATATACAATTAAATTTCAGTTAGCCGACAGTGGGGAAGTGTTTAAAATTAATAAATTGAAGAAAAGCACAGAAATTGTATAATATTCTTAAAGATTTTACATATATTTTGAATTCATTCAGGAAAAAATTTAGTTTGGGGGATGATTTCAGTATTCTATTTTTGTGGTTGAAAAATTTTACCAGACATAGAATTACATTACAACAGAGTTCATCGTTTTTGTTTTGCAGTATCATACCGAATTTAACATTGTCTCTAGAAATAGAAGGAAATTATGAGATATTTTGTTTGATCCATTTGTGGATGTCATGCCAGAATGCCTGTATTACCCTGCATGAGAAAAATATATGGTCTGTTGTCTCAATATCACTTTCACAAAGTGAGCACATATTATCATTAATATTAAAATGTAGCCTAAGTTATTCTTTGGAAGGATAAATGTCGTTCATAATCTTGAAGTGTGTTTCTTTCATTTTGGTTGGTATAGGGAATGTTATGTACATAGTTCTCTGTTTGTTTATTGAGTCTCTGTCAAATTTGTGTATGATGTTTTTGTTTTGTCTCCCTGGGAATAATTTCCCACTGAGGCTGTTTCTTATAAAACTATTCTTACATTTTCTGTCCAGAATTGAGATTCCCTGAATTGTAAGTGGGGCCAGTTGTGGCTGTATAGGTTGATGCGCCATAATATTTTGTGTTAGAATTACAAATTCTTTGGGTCGTGCTTTATGCATTTTGAAGGGATGAAGTTGTGTTTAGTGCAGAATTGATCGTAGTCTAATAAGCGACCCCTATCATCCATTAAATCAAATATGGACCATATATTTTTCTCAAACCAGTCTTTGTAAAATAAGGACTTATTTCAGTACAGTATATACAGTATCTGTTGTTCCAGAGTAGTATGAGGTGAGAAGTTGTACAGCAACATTTTCCAGTACATCAATATCTGTTTGTGGAACTCTGATAATGACACAGGATGTTTATTAATATCGAAGTTTGCTATAAGAAGAATTTTCAGTCCTCCAATTTTATTGAATATATGATTTGATTTATTAATTGATTTGGGATGGCATGAGATTAGGTGGGGTAAATACATCTTGACAAACTTTCCATTTTTGTTAGATAAATTCGACCTAGTATTGATAAGTCTCTCTGGAGCCATAAATTTAACTTTGCTTTACATTCTTTTAGTTTGTTGTCCACATTTAAAGATTGACCTTCTTTTGGATCCTTTGTCAGGTAAACTCCTAGATATTTGACTTCTGATTTGATGGAGATATTAAAGATATTATCTAGCGGTGTGTCGTGTATGGAGAATAGTTCACATTTTTTTAAATTTAATGTTAACCCTGAAGCCTTAGAGAATTTTTTTATTTATTTATTTGTTTATTTTTCAGAAAAATTGTTGTGTCATCTGCCAACTGACTGATGATAATATCTGTACCTAACACATTTAGTTTATTAATGTCATGCAGTTGCAGTTTTTAATATATATTGCTAACATTTCAGTGACTAATGAAAACAAATATAGTGAGATGGGACAGCCCACATCAATCTTAAAGCTGGGAGTTGTCCCATTGGGTAACATAACATGACTGCTAATATTTTGGTATAGTCCCCTAATTAGATTTCTAAATTTAACTCTAAAACCAAAGTGTTCAAGCACCATCATTATAAATGGGTGCTCCACTGAATCAAATGCTAGAAATCTAAGAAAAGAATAAATCCATTATCTTCAATGAGATTTCTGTATTCAATTATGTCCATGACCAGCCTTATATCATTGTGAATTGATCTTCCTTTTAAGAAGCCTGATTGTGTTTCTGCAATAAGATGCGAAATGTTTGAATGTTAGAGTTATATGCCTTCTGTTTTCTATAACTCTGGGGTCTTTGTTTGGCTTTGGAATTAAGATGATAACCCCATGTCTCATTGTGGGTGGGAGTATACATGTTCTGGAAATTTCTTGGAAGGCTTGATACAGTAATTTTCTTATATCTTCCAAGAAGTGTTGATAAAAGTTTCCAGTTTGACCGTCTGAGCCAGGGCTTTATTGATAGAGACGACCTATTACTGCATCAAGTTTTGTAATTGTAATTTTATTTTCACGTTTTTTTATAGTTGTCATCGATTTGGGGAATATATTCTACTATATCCTTTAAAAATGTATGAGAGTCCCCTTTAGAAAATTTAGAGCTGTAAAGCTGGCTTTAAAATGTAAAGACTTCCGAAGTGATTAATTTTTCATCAGTGATTTCTTTGTTATTAACTGTCAGAGATCTGATATTATTATTATTATTTTTTGTCTTCTTTTTTCAAGGCCACAAAAATATGTGTTTTTTTCTCCCTCTTCTATCCATTTAGCCCTGGACCTAATGAATGTCCCTTGTGCTCTTTGACTATACATTTCATCTAGTTTAGGTTGAAGGTTTAATATTCTTCAGTCTTCAGTAGGGTTAGGTTTATTGCAGTATTCGTTTAGTTGTTTGATAATATCGATTTCTTTTTTTTTTTCATTATCTTTTTTTTTTTTTTGCTCAATGAAATAGAAAATTGCCGTATTTTGTATTTTAGGAACTCCCATTTCATGACTTGTGTTGTTAGTTCTTCTGAGTTCATAATCTCTGATAATTAATAATTTTATTTTTCAGCAGTAATCACTATTTTTGAGGAGGCTGGAGTTAAATTTCCAAAATTTGTTTGAATTGTTTCTTCTGTTTTAGGTTTAATACATAGATATCTAATACTATGATCAGTCAGTGGAGCAGCAGAAATATCAGAGGTGATTTCATGACATAACAAGTGGTTTGCAATCAACCAGTGGTCAATTCTAGATGTATGTTGGTAATTTGGGCTGAACCATGAGAATTTAATTATTCCATATTTATGAAAAAAATCGTCCTGGACTAAATTAAAATCACCACCGATTATAATATTCTCTGTTGAATGTGATAATTTCAGAAGACCTAAATGTAAGGCAATTTTCTCAAATAAGTTATTGTTTTCTCTATTGTCATTGTATCCATATATGTTAATCAAAATGAATTTCAGACCATCAAGGGTTATGATAGGAATCAACCAATGGCAGTGTTCAACTGCAATGTGTGTTCCAATTTGGCCTTGAAAGTTTTTTAGAAGGATGGCGACCCCTGCTGATCTTGAAGTGCCATGGCTGAAGTAAGCTTCATCTCCTCATTGATTAGACCAAAACATAGTGTCCTCAACCTTGGAGTGAGTTTCTTGTAGAAAAATAATTTTACCTCTCTTCCCTTTACAAAACAGAAATAAACTTTTTCTTTTGGTTATGTCCCTTAGACCCATTAATTGAAATAAGAGGAATATCCTTTCTTAAGTGAAACATAAGACACAAAAGACAAAAAGAATAACGGAACTATCTGAAGTGTTATGAAATGTATATGTAATGAAAGTCTGTTACCTTATAGGTAGTAGTAGCAAGCACAGAATGCACAGAATCCAGAATTAGGTCCATCTTCTCCCTCCAGTGTTGAGTAATCTTTCCGATAATGTCTGCGATGATTCGCCGTGTGTCTTCTTCTTTCTCTTCTTTTAGACCATTTAATCTCAGGTTCCATCTTCTTTTATAACGTTCCAGCTCTGCAGCTCTTTTTTCAGTCTCTGTAGCTCTGTGTTCCAGCTCTTTGTTCTTCTCTTTTAGTTGCTTAATTTCTTTTTCTAGTTCTTTGTTTTTTTTCCTTACATTCCTTGATTTCAGCCGAGTTGAACTCGACCGCCTTGGCGATGTTGGATATGGTTAGCGTAGACTTCTTTAGCTCCGCTTTGAAGTCCTCCATCATGTCTCAAAGGGCACCAATCGCAGCTAGAATTGCATCGTTGGAGGTTTCTCCGGCACGGTTACCTTCAGAAGGGACCTCATCTTCTTTTGGCTTTTTCTGTGGTACTGGCGGCTTGGAAGGTGACTGTAAGTTTTTTGTTCCTTTGGCGCTTGTCTTCATGTCCACAATAGTCAGCGATATGAGAGCCCTAGCTCTAGCGTTAGCGTTAGCTTTATCCATATTAAAGTTCGAAGTGCGGCTTTTAGAAAGTGATTTAACTGAAGTCATCGACTGATCCTCAGCTCTTCTGACCAATTTGCAACTAACCGAGATAAGTTCTTGTGAGTTGTCGTCCAAATAATTCGATTTCAAGGTCTACCCGGAGCTGTTCACTGCACGTCTGCTGTCTCTGCCATCCTGCCACGACTAATCGATCGATAATTTTGTGTCCGACTTGATCCCGACTTGCTCTGTCGTCATGAACACGTGGGCAACGATAGTCTCACGAGATCAAGGCGGCTGCAGTTTTTAGAGCCAATTGCTAGGCTCGTTGGAGATGAACTGCGCCTCACCTGGAAAGTAGATGAGAGCAGGCGGAGCAGCAGGAGGCGGGGCCTAAAAACTGCGCTTTGATTTGACAGGAAGTCATAGATAAAGTTACAGCCTGTTAGACGTGATCTGTAGGCTATCTGTAGTTTGCTACCACATTCGCATTTATTTGTATTTGTTCATAAATAGCCTATCTGTGGAAATCAGAATTAGAATACTTTAGTAATCCCTCGGGAAAATGTAGGCTACAGTTGCAGTTGCTCCATAAGAGTCAGGAAAGAAAGAGAGTCAGTATAAACATATAAAGTATAAAATAATGCCAACAAATATTAGTAATGTATAAATATAATGTAAAACACTATACGGTATATATCTGCTGTTGAGGTAGTATCATAGAATCTTGTGCATAAGTAAAGTTTGACAGTTATACTCTTTCTATGACTTCCTGTCAAATCTTCGAGGACTGATGGAAACTGTCAACTGGAGCGCAGCTTTTAGGCTCAGGCTGCTCTCGTCTACTTTCCAGGCGAGGCGCAGTTCATCGCGAGCCTAATCGGTTTAAGGAGCTGTGGGTATCACGTGTAAAAATACCGTCATGTAATCCGACTTGACTGACTAAATTTTCACATTTAAAGATTTAGATTCGAAAACGTGTAAAAGTTGGCACTTTTGTTTTTAGAAAGTAAGCATTTTGACAAGGCAAATCAACCTTTCTTTTTTTCAAAAACATGTTTTAACTGCAAACAACACACAGTAAGCCAAATGATAATATAATAAATCAAAGTTATTAGATGCTACAAAACACTTCTCCAATCTGGTTGGCGTACATACATACGTGTATTTATGTTTTTTGTGTATTTACCCTAAAGGACACCATACAGTGAATCAAAACAAACAATAAAATACCAAACAAATAATACATTAGAGTAGTTAAAATGTGGACATTAGCTCAATGTAACCAACACGATGTTATTAAAAAGATTTTAAAAACTTGGAGAGTGATGTTAAATGTATTGGACGTCCTGCTGGACCAGAACATCCACACATCCTTCAAAGAGTGACTGTGGCATGCAGGAGCGAGCAGGAGGAGGAGGAGGAGGGGGGAGGAGGCGAGCGGGTTAACGCTCCCTGCACCTGTCTGTCCTCCTCCAGAGAGGGGTGTGTGCGTCAGCAGCATCAAGCAGATCCGCCTCAGACAGCACGCAGCTCGGACGCAAACGCTCCACAGACTTGTCTCATTACATTGTATAATAGCGACAAGCCATCATGGTAAGTGCGATTTCAAATGCTATTTCTAAAACAATGAATGAAAAGACATAATTAGCCTACCCCTCATATGGTTTATTGATTGTAGTGTAGGCTAAGCTACATTAAAATAGGCATCGAGGGAAATAGGACTTCTCTATCGCCTATGTGTCTCGCCACGTTCTGCAGCACATTATCACTATAGGCTACATCGTTGCATGTCAATATTCTTCCTGTCGCAGAATTCTTCTTCTTATTATTTTAATCGTGAGGTTTCACGTATGCGTCCCTGCACGACTAGAACGTCTAATCCTCTCCCCCAGGACCAGCTGGTCGTTAACAGCCTTTATTATACAAACACGTTACATCAACACTGTTACTTGTCCTGAAGATGATTTTAAGGTGAAATGATAAATCCCTTCACATAAAAATCAAGCCACACATAAAAGCCTTTTTTTAAAGGGGCAGCCTTCTGCATTGTGCCTGACCTAGATAATCCCCCACCCAAGTAATCCCAGGCAGTCTTATGTCGCAGCAGAAAATATATCAGCCTGTGTAAAACAAAGGTGATATCGTGGATAATAGCCTGGTTTTAATGAGAAAAAAAAGCCCTTTTCCGTGACCGGGCAGAAGCCTGATCAACAGCCTGCAAGATTCACATTTACTTAATCCAAATTTTTCTTTCCCTCCACCCCCAGCGTGAGTGCATCTCCATCCATGTCGGCCAGGCTGGTGTCCAGATCGGCAACGCCTGCTGGGAGCTCTACTGCCTGGAACATGGGATCCAGCCAGACGGACAGATGCCCAGCGACAAAGCCATTGGAGGGGGAGACGACTCCTTCAACACCTTCTTCAGTGAGACCGGAGCCGGAAAGCACGTCCCCAGAGCTGTTTTCGTCGACCTGGAGCCCACCGTCATCGGTAAACTCTTGTTAAATACAAATATCACAGTTGTTTTAATTGATTCAACCCCTGTATTAATTTCGGAATCTCCTTAGATGAGGTACGCACCGGGACCTACCGCCAGCTGTTCCACCCCGAGCAGCTGATCACTGGCAAGGAGGATGCTGCCAACAACTATGCCCGCGGACACTACACAATCGGCAAAGAGATCATCGACATAGTGCTGGACAGGATCCGCAAACTGGTGGGACATCGGGCGAGAATAACATTCCAAAATATTCAAATGACAAAACTGTATCTCATACCACTGTCTCTCCCTTTCTGTCCTCAGTCTGACCAGTGCACTGGTCTTCAGGGTTTCCTGGTTTTCCACAGCTTTGGAGGAGGCACCGGCTCCGGTTTCACCTCCCTGCTGATGGAGCGTCTGTCTGTCGACTACGGCAAGAAGTCCAAGCTGGAGTTCTCCATCTATCCAGCTCCCCAGGTGTCCACAGCTGTGGTGGAGCCCTACAACGCCATCCTTACCACCCACACGACCCTGGAGCACTCTGACTGTGCCTTCATGGTTGATAACGAGGCCATCTACGATATCTGCCGTAGGAACCTCGATATCGAGCGTCCCACATACACCAACCTTAACAGGTTGATCAGTCAGATTGTATCCTCCATCACTGCTTCCCTTCGTTTTGATGGTGCCCTCAATGTTGATCTGACAGAGTTCCAGACCAACTTGGTGCCATATCCCCGTATCCACTTCCCTCTGGCCACCTATGCCCCTGTCATCTCTGCAGAGAAGGCTTACCACGAGCAGCTCTCGGTGTCAGAAATCACCAACGCCTGCTTCGAGCCAGCCAATCAGATGGTGAAATGCGACCCTCGCCACGGCAAGTACATGGCTTGTTGCCTTCTGTACCGTGGTGATGTGGTGCCCAAAGACGTGAATGCTGCCATTGCCACCATCAAGACCAAGCGCTCCATCCAGTTTGTGGACTGGTGCCCCACTGGTTTCAAGGTTGGCATCAACTACCAGCCACCCACTGTAGTTCCTGGTGGAGACCTGGCCAAGGTCCAGAGGGCTGTGTGCATGCTGAGCAACACCACTGCTATTGCAGAGGCCTGGGCTCGGCTTGACCACAAGTTTGATCTGATGTACGCTAAGCGTGCCTTTGTTCACTGGTATGTGGGTGAGGGTATGGAGGAGGGAGAGTTCTCTGAGGCCAGAGAGGACATGGCAGCTCTGGAGAAAGATTATGAGGAGGTCGGAGTCGACTCCATTGAAGGTGAGGGAGAGGAAGAGGGAGAAGAATACTGAAAGGGACATAAAAGCACACAGATATACAGCAAACACATGATTTTTGTTTGTTCTTAAGCACATCCCAAACAGAAATGTGTCTTGTCTCTACCAGCTAGGATATGTTCGGAGCACAAGTCATTACAATGCCAGCGTGGCTCTGTCCTAAATAAAATTCCTGTAACACAAGGTTGTTGTTTTTTGTGTTGTTTATTGAACCTTCTTTTTTACAGATGACTAAAAATCAATTGCGGTCAGTTTGTCCTTCATAATCTTGTATCGCCCCAACTGTTCCTAAATCGTCTTGTGTAACTACCAACTTTGTTACCTTGAAAAATGTATGTCAATCCACTTGACTTTGCAGAGAAGTAAACTTGGAAAGGAAGAATGATTTGCAGAATCCATTCAGACCAATACTTTTATTTTCTCAAACAGCAGAACATTGTACATGTATCTCAACTCTTTAGTATGAAAATGTGCACACACACACACTACATCTTGTATCCCTCATTGTCCACATGATTATTATTTTTAATTAAAGTGTAAGTTTGGCGGAAATTGAAAATAAAGCTATTTTCTGAATGAAAATACATCAACTAAGCCGTGGGGGAAGTAATTTTCGCTCATCACGCGGTCTCCCTCGTTTTGCATTGCGTTCGGTAATCGACACTTACGGACTATCCTTTGCGAGGAGCTGGCAGGAGTAGAATTGGTGAGTGTTCTTAACTGTCTTCTGTTATAAACTTCGGGTTCATGAACTGAGTTGTTGGTGCTTCGTTTTAAGGCGGGTCCACACCGCACCGACTGCCCGACTCGTGAAGTCGGGCTACTTAACATGGCAGACTCGACCAACGACTTGGGCGGTTCACACCTACGGAACTACAGCCGACGCCATACGTTCCGCGCTTGCGCATGATGTAATGTCTCCAAAACAACAGGCGGCGCTAATCTGTATTGTGCGCCAAAAAACACGAAAACCGGAAGTAGGCGGTCCTCTCTAGACCACCTTCTTCGATTCTACTGGTTATCTGGTATGTTTACATCGTCACTTCCGGGCTTCACTGATTCGCTAGTCAAGCTGCTAGCCTCCACCAATCAGAATGGTAAAAGAGTCACCGACTCGCATGGCGGATT
The DNA here is from genome assembly GCA_029853015.1 of Chelidonichthys spinosus. Lineage (NCBI taxonomy): Eukaryota > Metazoa > Chordata > Actinopteri > Perciformes > Triglidae > Chelidonichthys > Chelidonichthys spinosus. The sequence goes on along the minus strand of CM056829.1, from coordinate 47,075 downwards.
ACACATTTGAATCGGCTGAAATGAACCCCGACGTGGGCCGATTCGAGCGACCACACCAAGCAGACTCGTGTCACGGAGGCCGACTCTCACAACGACGCCGATTATCGGTCCGGTGTGGACTCGCCTTTATGTGTAGACACCCAGAGCAAGCTGCTGACGAGGTTTGGCGCTGTTTTGAGCAATGTTAGTGGTTTAAAAATGCGATTTTGAAAGCGTGTGGCTGTATGCCACATGCTAACCCACTGTTTGCGATTTTGGACTCTAGCTCCCGGCGGTGCTAGCTCTGAACTGCGTGATGAGCGAAAATTACTTCCTCCACGGCTTAGTTGATGTATTTTCATTCAGAAAATAGCTTTATTTTCAATTTCCGCCAAACTTACACTTTAAGTCTGTTACAATGCCACAAATGTAGGCTTGCTGTCGACAATAGATCATACATCTTCAAATATTGTTTTATATAATTTACCAGAAAATGCATTATTAAGCTGGCAATCAAAACATCAGTACCATAATAATGGCTCTGAGCAAGTGCAAACATGGTCATAAAGTGCAAACAACAGGAACAAAAACACACCCATAAAATCCATCAATCTGCATGATTCATATCTACGAGATAACTATATATTAACGTGTTGGGAGTTTTTTTTCCACACATCTAAATAAGTAAGTGAGAAGAAGTTTGTCTCACAGAAACTCAACCAGTCTGATGCAACAACGAGCCGTTTACCCGCATGTTAGCTGGGAAAATATCAAACTTTAAAATGTCACCCTACACAGTAGAGTCTACAGTGTGCACTTAATGCAATGTTAATGTAAATGATCTGCTTTGGCTTTCACCTTGGTCTTTCCCAAGCAAATATCTAAAGGGCACTAGTGCTTGTAAAAGAAAATATGCACTCTCATAACAGAAATACCGGCAGGCACTGGCGCCTTCCATCTCTTAGTTGTTTGGTGCTGACAAACGACACTGTGTTGTGGATATACAGAGATGTGAAGGGCTTTTCTCCAACAGAAATAGCCTCAATGAGGCTCCCAGTCTATATGAATAACTCCTGAGCTATGTGTGTGAATGAGTGAGAGTGGATCTATACAGACAGGATGCAGGCCCGACGCTGCTCCCGCCCATACAAGAGGAAGCCCACCGCGGTGCGCAGGTCCTCCAGGTCCAGGTTAGACAGGAAACTCCTCTGAAGCTCCGCCTCCACCATGTTCCCACTGGGTCCACTACAGCCCTTCAGGAGAACAACAGCAGACTGGCACAGCAGCCAATCAGCCAGCTTCCTCGCGCTAAAGCTGTCCTGGTTGGCCAGGGCCTTCCGTCCCCAGAGGCAAAGATGGAGCATGTTAGCTGCCACACGGGCACTGGGGCGCTGCGGAGTAACAATAACAATATATGAGTACTAGTGTAGTGCTGATGCAGAATCTTTTGCTAATTTAATTGGATTCGGCTGTTGAATACGAAATTTGACCATTTCTACCAGACAGAACAATTGAGCAAATATGAAATGTGCACAGCCCTTACATATATTTATATACCTGGCTCGGGCTCCTCCTGAGGAGTAATCGGATCACCAGCTGCACATCAGCCAGAACAACAGAGGGCAGCGCAGGAAGCTGCTTCTCCTGGTAACTCCTGCTCTCTAGTCCCACTGTTCGATAGAACGGGTTAGGCTGACCAAATATCTCATAGGAGATGGCACCGACTGCCCAGGCATCCGCCTTGCTGTAGTCAATCACCACATCACACCCTGGAACTGCAGTGGCCACCTTCGGACAGACGCATCATGGATACGAGATAGTGATAGAATGTGGGGTTATTTAAGAAAAGTGATGTTATGATTAACAGTAGTAGTTTTTTTGTGTCTCAAACTTTTGTCTTTTGTATGTTTCCCAAAAATATGTCTGTGTGCTTATACATGCATGCAAACTGATAACACTCTGCATCTTTATTACCATATGAACAAGTTAACATTGTATAGGAATCAACATGAAACACATCAGCAACGGTTGGCCATTCTTCTTTTACTTAATAACAATAAACCAATATGTGTAGTAATCAATAATATGCAGTAGGCAGCAAGCTATTAAAAAGTGTTGACTACCACTGGATGGATCAAACATGCCTATTTAAAAATGAACATGAGTCCATGTCAAGGTAGTTGGCTGTACATGACCACAGATAACGTAGTTGTAAACATCTAGACTTGTGTGCTCGTAATCTCGTAATGGCACAACGTTATAAGTTTATCCACCATCCAAAAGCATGTATATATCTGCCTACTAAATATGGGCCTTGTGTTAATGTATTCTACCCGCCCACATACATGTGTTAAATTAATTGCATTGGCCATTTTTCATGGTTAATGGCCATGCCCAGCTGTTGCACTCTGCTGTACGTTCGTTTCCAAACTGCACGCACACACTTGAGTCATCATCATCATTATTTGTAAACTATAAAAGGGTCTATAAAAGGGCTACTTCAGCCTACCTCAGGGGCCATTAGGGAGGCATTCCCTCCTCTGTTCACCCACATGCTGTTGAAGGGCAGCTGGAGATTAGAGTCACGCTGGGCCAGGCAGCAGCCAAAGTCAGTGATCACTAAACGAGGGCATCCATCTACATAAAAGCAAAATCAAGCCACATTTTTTAGAACCGGTGGAACCGGGTCTCCAATTGATGTCGGAATTGTTCTTTTATTGACTGAATATTTCTCTGACCTGAGTCGAACTCCAGCAGCAAGTTGTCTGATTTGAGATCCCGGTGAGCGATGCCCTGTCTGCACAGGTGGTCAACCCCCTCGAGGAGCTGCAGCACCATCAGAGAGCCTTGCCTGCAGCCAGGTGTGGATGCTTCCAGGTACTGTCGGAGCGTGCGGGGGTAGCTATGGCACAAGACAGGATGTTAGTCCTTCCCAACTGGAAGCCTCAAGTTTTTAGCATATACAACTCTTGTTGTAATCCTGACGATCAATGAATTTACATAGTCATTACCCCTCTATATGGTGGTTTTAATTTTTTAGTGGTGGAGTCCTCCATTCCCAGATGGGATTCAAATCACAGCCATGAGTCCAAGGAAACAATGTAACAACAAACAATTTAACAACATGTAATCCAGTGTGTCAAACATGTGTTAAATGTTTAAATGACAGACTTTCCCCAACAACTTCTCAGCAAGCTAAGATCATTTGCCGTGCCCTGCTTTTGTGCAGAAAACGACTCAAATGAGACGACTTAAATGAGTTCAATGAGTTTGTTTGTTTGTGCTGGCTGTAAACAGATACACAAGCTGAGAGTTTCCTGGAGCATTAAATTACACTTGCTGATACCACTATCAACCACAGTTGTCATCATATCAACTAGGATTTGAGCATTATGACTTTTAAGATTGAGCTGGAGACATTTTAACCATTGTAAGAGGGTGAGAAATGGCGTGTCTTACTTCTTCATGACAAGGAAAAGAGTGCGGTTGTTGCCCAGACCAGCAGGATTAAGCCTGGCTGGCAACACATCCGGATACTCTTCTTGGGCACCTGGTAGCAATGGGACGTCCGCCGTGAAAGCCCGGTACACTCTGATCACATTAGGGTGTGCGGACACTCTTTTGGGCAGGACTCCAAAATCTCTGCATGTAGAGAGATCATAGCAGTTCATAAGTATCCTTCTTCTTCAATCATTAGTAATTACCAATGATAGCATGAAAAGTGTAATACAAACCCATCCAGAGTGATTTCTTCTTTTTCCTGCTTCAAGGCCAAGGGCCCTGCGGGCACTAGCTCCTGTGACATGGATTTTAATATCGCCTCACTTGATGACCCAGCCTGCAACAACAACAACAACAACAACAACAACAATAAAAGCTGTCACTGATTTGTGCCTGTCGTCTGTTTCCCTACACATGAGTCATGCCGAAAAAATAGTGGGGGAAAGTGTGAAATAGTGTAGAATACGCACCCCAAAGTTCCACATCATTTTCACAGCCATGGGGAAGGTTCTTAGCGAGCAGCATGTCAGAGATCGAGCCGTCTCCCCTTCCTCGTCATCGTCTCTCGGCTGCTCAGGCAAACACTTGCTGTCAGCCTCCTGCTGAGGTGCGAACCGGGCCGCAGCTTCGTACACAGCAGCGTTGGAACCTTTCCCGATCTGATTGCCAATAACGTAATCCTCCAGTTTGTATCCAGAGGCGAACGGCTTGAGTGGGCTCTGGAATCTTTTCTTTTTAAACACCGCCTGCAAATTGTGAGAAAAAAAACTCAGAAAGGTAGATGCATGAGCAATCCAATCCTCTGGCCAGTTGAAAGGATTGTTGGATTAAAGCTCCTAAAAGAATTGTAAGACTTTAATTAAATTAACTTAAATTATGTGATTTCTTTTTACATTTACATTACATTTACTTTTTCAGTCAAATTCAAATGCACCATCTTCTGCTAACCATATCAACTGGCAAAGACTACAAAGTATCACCCTGCTAGTACCAATAGCAGTAGAAGTAGCAGCAATTTAAGTAACAGTACAGCTAATATACTTAAGAATGCAGATTGCTGTATTACTACTGTTGTATTGTTTGGATTATTAATTACTGATGTGTTGACATCTGTCAAATCTGACTCGGTAAGGAGTAACGATGATTGCTGTCAGTCAACTTAAGTAAGTTACGTGTACTTAATAATAACAGTTTATGTGGCATACTTCACCGCGGTCAAGCCAGCCGCAACTTCGATCTCCGTGGTCAAATCAACCGCACTTAAATTTCGAGGGTACTAGTATTCTCAGCGTTGCGGTAAATGCGGAGAAACATTGCATTACTTCCGGTTTTCAAAATAAAGGTATTAACAGTAAGCTATGTATCGAACCTATCAAACATTGAAAATAAAATGTTACATTAAAGTGTTTCATGTACCTATGATGAATAAAAAAGACTTATCATTTGTTTTACTGCACCAATGTGGAGAAATGCCAAAATAAAAGTACCATATTTATACCTGAGATTGCATCTTTGCCCATATTTGAGCTACTGTAAAAACACTTTGCTCAATAATTCCTGGCTATGGGTGGTATATTTGACTTCTACACATAGAGGACTACAACTATACTTTAAATCAAGCATTTTTACTGTACCAATGTGGAGAAATTCAAGTCTAAAAGTCCCATATTTTTACATGCAGATTGCATCGTTGCCCATATTTGACTTACTGTAAAAAGACTTTGCTCAATAATTCCTGGCTATGGGTGGTATATTTGACTTCTACACATAATTGACTACAAGTATGTTTAATATGAAGCATTTTTAGTGTAGCAATGTGGAGAAATTCAGGTCTAAAAGTCCCATTTTTATACATGCAGATTGCATCATTGCCCATGTTTGACTTACTGTAAAAACCCTTTGCTCAATAATTCCTGGCTATGGGTGGTATATATGACTTCTACACATAGAGGACTACAACTATACTTTAAATCAAGCATTTTTACTGTACCAATGTGGAGAAATTCAAGTCTAAAAGTCCCATATTTTTACATGCAGATTGCATCGTTGCCCATATTTGACTTACTGTAAAAAGACTTTGCTCAATAATTCCTGGCTATGGGTGGTATATTTGACTTCTACACATAATTGACTACAAGTATGTTTAATATGAAGCATTTTTAGTGTAGCAATGTGGAGAAATTCAGGTCTAAAAGTCCCATTTTTATACATGCAGATTGCATCATTGCCCATGTTTGACTTACTGTAAAAACCCTTTGCTCAATAATTCCTGGCTATGGGTGGTATATATGACTTCTACACATAGAGGACTACAACTATACTTTAAATCAAGCATTTTTACTGTAGCAATGATGCAAGAGATGTCCTATTGAGAAAAGTATTTTTTACTAGGGACCCTATTGAGAAAAGTATTTTTATAGCACCTCAAATATTCATACCTCTACCTATTATTCGTTAAATGTAGGACTTATACTTTGTAATTTCTCTTAATTGGTACAGTAAAAATGCTTGATTTTCGGTAGGTATGTTGTCAGAGATGTCCTCAACTCATATCAATCAGTGTCATTCTGGAATTATTGAGCAAAGTCTTTTTACAGTAGCTCAAATGTGGGCAACGATGCAATCTGCATGTATAAAAATGGGACATTTAGACCTGAATTTCTCCACATTGCTACAGTAAAAATGCTTGATTTAAAGTATAGTTGTAGTCCTCTATGTGTAGAAGTCAAATATACCACCCATAGCCAGGAATTATTGAGCAAAGTCTTTTTACAGTAAGTCAAATATGGGCAACGATGCAATCTGCATGTATAAAAATGGGACTTTTAGTCCTGAATTTCTCCACATTGCTACAGTAAAAATGCTTCATATCAAACATACTTGTAGTCAATTATGTGTAGAAGTCAAATATACCACCCATAGCCAGGAATGATTGAGCAAAGTCTTTTTACAGTAAGTCAAATATGGGCAACGATGCAATCTGCATGTATAAAAATGGGACTTTTAGACCTGAATTTCTCCACATTGCTACAGTAAAAATGCTTCATATTAAACATACTTGTAGTCAATTATGTGTAGAAGTCAAATATACCACCCATAGCCAGGAATTATTGAGCAAAGTCTTTTTACAGTAAGTCAAATATGGGCAACGATGCAATCTGCATATCTAAAAATGGGACTTTTAGACCTGAATTTCTCCACATTGCTACAGTAAAAATGCTTCATATTAAACATACTTGTAGTCAATTATGTGTAGAAGTCAAATATACCACCCATAGCCAGGAATGATTGAGCAAAGTCTTTTTACAGTAAGTCAAATATGGGCAACGATGCAATCTGCATGTAAAAATATGGGACTTTTAGACTTGAATTTCTCCACATTGGTACAGTAAAACAAATGATAAGTCTTTTTTATTCATCATAGGTACATGAAACACTTTAATGTAACATTTTATTTTCAATGTTTGATAGGTTCGATGTATAGCTTACTGTTGTTAATACCTTTATTTTGAAAACCGGAAGTAATGCAATGTTTCTCCGCATTTACCGCAACGCTGAGAATAGGCCTACTTGTACCCTCGAAATTTAAGTGCGGCTGATTTGACCACGGAGATCGAAGTTGCGGCTGGCTTGACCGCGGTCATACTTCACCTTGATCTCCTCGCACATCGCCGTACTCTTCCGGTCATCTTCTAGCTGTTGCTCGATGAGCCCCACGCCGAGACCGAAAGCCAAGAAAACGGCCCTGTTCCGCGGGGACCCGCCGCCGAACCTTCCCGCGAAGCCGGCGGACTGGAGCTGGGCCGCCAGCCCCCTCAGAGAGGTGCGGTAGTAGCGGTACCGGGACGGCAGGAAAGCCCGAGGCTGAAGGGTGCGCACCGACGGGCCTACGCGGAAACGGTCGGCCCGGAGCTTTGCTGCGACTCGGCCACCCGACTTAAGAAGACCCAGCTGAAAGACCGACCGGCCCAGCTCGAGCCCCCGGCTAATAACGTGTTTCACGGACATAATGTACCCGCGAAGCTCTCTTTAAGCTGTTTACTCCTCCGTTTGTGCCAGACAGCCTCTTCGGCAAAGTCAGTTGTGTAAACATAACAACTGCCACCGCTACTGAGCATGCGCAAAAATGAGAGGCGACCTAAATACAAGAGTGGTGCAGGGATGTTGTATATTTGTACACTCTGACTTCAACTCATCTTTCTCCTATTGGCCCAGGTTGTATATGACGCAGCATGCAAAATATTACACATCATAAGCAGCCAATGTCACCAGCTGCTGTTTACTTTAAATGTATACATTGTATGTATACTCTCACTATATTAAAAACTGCTTATAGTACCTTTGTCCTCTAAGTATCAATTAAGACACTTTACACAGCTCTTTGTTTCTGTTACCGAAATCATGACTCAATTATTAAGAAGGCATTTATGTTTAAACCCGTCTGATTGGAACAATCAACCTGTAAATATTCAATCCATATCATCTTTCCACTTGTTCAAAATGACCTGTCTTCTCATTTTCAGGTCAGTTGTACATTACCATAGTAACTTTTCTATAATGAATACTTTTTTTCTCCAACCTGACCCATTTTCATGTTTTACTTGGAGTTTGAACCCCTTGTGATGACCCCTTGAGATGCCAATCCAAACTACTATGCTACTCCAACACTGCTACTACTATAATAACGATAGAGTAATAATAATGACAAATGACAATGGGTTTATTTTGTTTTTTTAATTCTCTAACAGAACAATGAAATGCAATGAATTGTATGCATATTTACACATTTCCATTAAAACCGTATACCAAGAAATGACTGGTAACCCTGACTCTATTGCATGTTGACAACTAGTAGCCTACGAGAGAAAATCATTAGTAATGAAAAAGGCTTTTGACTATAATGTCGCAAAACAGCCATTTGTTATTAATGTGCTTGTGGCATCTGTTCACTTATGTTTCATAATCCAGTTTATCCATTTGATGTAGTTCCTCACTTTGGTGTAGACTCCAGGGAAATATCGGTTTGCACAGCTGATGCCCCAGGAGACGATGCCCTCGAATTTGCCATTGCAGATAAGGGGACCCCCAGAATCCCCCTGTGGACCACAAAGACAAATAAGAGATGATGAACAAACTAAAACAGTTACTGAAATAGGAAACACGCATGCAGAGCAATAATGAAAAAGGGGATCGTGTTAGTAGTGATAACATGCACCACACAGCAGCCGTCAGCACTGTTGCCATTGTTTGCACTGTGCATGAAATGTCATCTGCTTATGAGACACTTAAAAACAAATATTTTGCACAATATTCTGCACATATTGTAAAATGGTTAATAATATTATATTTCGGTGCATATGTATATAAAGTGTCTTTTTTTATATTAAGGGTCATTTTTAAAATGTTTTATTTACGTTCTCGACTGTAGTACTTTGCTTTATTGTTTATTCCTTGTAAATATTGTGCGCACTGAACACCAGGGCAAATTCCTTGTATGTGAAAGCTTTGCAATGAATTCCTCTCTGATTCTGATTCTGATGTGGATCAATAAAATGGGGAATATTAATTATGATAAAAGAATGTGAATAAAACATTGTGTAAAATTATTTAACACCAATTAAAGTGTTCCACACAAGCGTCCAATACACAGATGTGACACATGCATCATAAAAAAAAAAGAAAGCAACTCTGTACCTGACAGGAATCTTTGCCCCCCCATCGAGATCCGGCACACAACATGTTTGGTGTGATCATTGACCAGTAGTAATAGTGGCAGTAAGGCATTATGTTCACGTCCACAGAGCGTAGCACGGGAGAGAGGTAGTAACTGTATGTCTGTGTCACGCCCCAGCCGCTCACTGTGCAGGCACCATTATATCCTAGTGGGCTGTTAGTATTTGGCAGAACAGCCGGCTGGACATTGGCATTCAGCTGTGCCGGCCTGCTCAGCTGCAAAACAAACCAAAGTTAAAGGGCTTAGATATACCGAACAAGTGTTGTGATTGCTCAACATTTAAGAACAAGAGTGAGAAGTGCATGTGTCAAGAGCTCCACTACTTCAGGCTACTCTTCCCGCTTGCCTTGATGAGCATGATGTCGTTGTCGAACGTGCGGTAGTTATAGCTGTGGACGAATATCAGCGAGACGTTAAAGACCTGCTCAAATCCTTCTGCCTTCTCCAGGTTGTGTTCACTTAACACCACCTGTATGAGACTGCTCCTGGGGACCACAAACACATAATGTGCTTCAGAATGGACTCCCCTATATCATAAAAATTGTGTTGCCAGGCCAAAACAAATGTGTAGTACATATAGTGCCATGTATAACAGTACATTGTAATTATGTATATACAATGTAACAATGCTAAGCCATTAAAATAATAATTGTTGACAGATTAATATTTTAATTCTATACTGGCATTTCTTCATCACAATTTCACAACATAATACACACAGGGGGATTTATATTTTCTTATTATAGGTTGTATTCATGTTAATGTGTATTTTTGGACATAAAAGAAAAAAAAAGTTTAGGATCAAATAATTAAGGCGACCCCCTGCAGTAACTCTGCTGACCCCCTCTCTGCAGTAGAATATGGTCCCCCCCCCCCCCAAAAAAAAAACAAAACAATTCACAAATCACAATTCTCCCCCTCATCGTAAACATTCAATTATTTTAACAAATCAAAAACAGCAGTTTGTTTGTAACAGTCAGTACTTACGGTCTCCAGCAGTGGGCGGCAGAGACCACCCACCAAGGGTGCACTAATGTTCCTCCACAGTAGTGTTCCCCCGCATCCCTGGACTGCAGTGACGCCTGATATTTGATGGAGTACTGCAAGACCTCCCGACCTCCAATGATCCTCTGTGCAAATGCCTCTGTAGACAGAGTGAATTGGTGCTGTGAGAGTATTTCTTTTTTTTTAAAGAAAAAATGTCAAATTCATTTCAAATGAAATGCTGTTCATAATATTTGGAAGTAGTCTCAAGGCAGCATTCCTTACTTTCAGCCTCATATGATTCTACATGTTGAGTCGGATTTCGTCCATATTATAAACTCATTCACTAAAGGAACTTATACATTTAAAGCTACAAATCAAATAAATTCCTAAACACAGGTATTTTTTAATTTTGTGATCGAGGAACTTACCTGAAACCAGGAAGGCCAAACACAACAGCACAGCAAAGCTTTGCGGCTGAGGCATGTTTTTATCTGTAAGGAGGAAAAATGACTTTTAGAAGCTTCTATGCATAGTAAAGGGTCGCCCCATAAAGTTTCAATAATGAACATATGTCTTGTCTTTTATAGCGATAAACAAATGTTTTGCGTTGATTCATTTTGCCTGGGTAATTGGGACACATAATCATTACACCTGGTCAAAGGTGATTACTGACACATTTAAATAGAAATGAACAGAGGATTGTGTCTGAAAACAAAATGTTCCAACTTCATGGGCAACAGTGTATATAATGTTGCAATTAATTGGATTAGTTTTGTGTGTGTGAAATAAAGAAAACCAACTCATTGTGTGGAACTCGTTAGGCTAGACCCATGTACAACTTTTCAGACGTATTACTTCCCAGTTGGACCCTCACAAGACCATATTTGTCACCTAAAGGCATTTTGTAGATGAAATGTTTATAGATTTTGCCGTACCAACCTTTTTCTGAAATCAATGGCTAAATCTTATTACTGATGCATGAGTCTATCAATGGCCATCATTTGATTTCCCAACTAGAGTACTAATATTAATGACTTATGGTTAGAAAACTTTTACTTACCCATAAACCCGAACACAGCAACCTTCAGAGTATCTCCAACTGCTGGGAACAGAATTCTCCAGTTGCCTTTTTATAGAGTAACTCTACCCTCATCCGAATCTTTTGTTTAAATTATCTTTTCGTCTTGTTGTGTGCTGCGACCATCTCACGCTGCAACAATGAAAGTGACCTACTACATGACAAAGCTAAAGTGTTCCCTCGCATTATGTCTGTTTCTAAGCTCCACTTTTCTGCTCCCACACTGGGATATGATGGGAACGCCTCTACGCAGTCGCCGCCATCAACAGGTTGTGGATGGAATAAATGTTTGGGACCTTGTCGATTAAAGTGATGATTCGGAGTAAAATGCACTAGCGCTACGGTACATTTTGTATATCTCGTAAATTACCCCACTAATAATGCATGGAATGTTACCAAACTTCTGCAGTAGTACACATAGGGTCTGTACTCACAAAACAAGGCATTTGAAAGTTTGTAAGTACACCAGGAGTTTATTTAAAACTCACCTGCTCATTTTAAAACAAAGAATTTGGCCAAAGGGATCAATGCAGGTTTAATGCTTGTTTGTTTGTTTTTTTAATTATCTTTTGCGGTATTATCATATAACCCAATATTTTGAGATTGAGTAAAATTATCTATTTGTGACATCACAGGGATTCCCCTTTGACTGGCCAAATATATTTGTAACTCAATAGCTTTTTTTCCCGAAAATCACCATGAAGCCAAACCACTGAGTCATAGTGCTGTTTGAGAAGTGATGACAGAGATACCGGCATGGATAAGACACCAGCGTCTTTTATCTCTGGATCTACACGGCTCCTCTTCAGTAGAACATTTAGTCATGAATTAATGATTTTTTAAGTGACTTTTCTAGTCGTTGTTTTTTCCTATTGTCAGTAGTTAAAAACAACACTGACTACTTGCCACTCAAGCCCATGAGCTTTGTTTCTAATCTCCATCAAGTCTCACAGACACTGCAATGAAATATATTACTGTTACGATAGACATTAAAGGCCTCTTTAATAGAAAAAACCTAAAGCCTGTGTTGACGATGAGCTTGGAATTATACAAAGAGTGGAGTTTTGGGATTAGAGCATTATAATTTTTCATTCCGGGACCAAACAGATGAATGTGAATGCGCGATGATGACTGCAGTTGGACCAGGGAGTGGGTCATGTGGGGAAAAAAGGCAGTGGTCACTCTGGGGGATGAGAGAGCGCAGCTATCAGTAGCAGGGAGGGCGACAGACGAGGCTATTAGCCAGCTGAGGTCAGGAACTCCACAGAGGGATTATAGGAGGGACAAGCCTGAGCTCTGTTTTTAATGAATGTTTTCATTGTACAGGGAAACCCGTTTCTTTTCTGTGCATATGACAATTAACCCTTTGAATGTTCAACAGGGGGCTTCAACAGCAGAGTGACTGTACAATTATGTGATTAAGCTGGTGACATAATATATGCGTTTTGCCTTTTTCCTTGACAATAAATGGGCCTTCAAGAAACCGGGTGATTATATAAACAATGACCAGGACGTATAGGGCAGCCCGGGTAGGTCATGGAAAAGGTCAGGCAAGCTTCAATTATACATCGGCCCGGGACAAGGAGGTGACCATGGAAACGGAAATAGGAACTATAAGAAACCCGAGAGTGCAGGTGCGTGTCCTCACGTTAAGATTAGATGAGCAGCACACACAGGAGATTCCTCACTCTGCGTGCCGACTCCTCTTCCCATTGTCTCACTATGGAGCTGCCATCTTTAGTGCTTTGTGTCCTGTTGGAAGTCCTGGCTGTGAACTGTAAGTAAGGCTCTTTATCTTGAATTTACTGTCTATTTTTGCACCGACGAGTGAAGTGAAGATTCTGGGTAAAAGTTTGGATGCAACCTGAAAGATGACACACTGACTGTTTAGGCTGAGGAAGTGAATGTACAGTTACATAGGCTGGATGTGTGTGTAATGTCCCTTCCATCTATGTTTTAAAGGTTGCCTTTTAGCTGTGGCACTGGCAGTCCTGAGACTCCCTCGAGATGTTGGTCTTTTGATAAAAAACGTGTGACTCAGAGTCATTTTCTTGGCATGACTGAGCATCTCGCAGCTTTAAATCACAAAAACAGAGTAATAGTAGAAGGGCAGGATTGGCAACGACTGTACTTGAAGTGAAGAGATGAGAATATTTCAGCACTAATATGGAAACATTTGTCACCTTTGTAAAGTCCTTTGTGATGTCACTTATGTAACGAAGAGCTATGTGCTATAAAATGCACATGAATTTTCTGATCTTCTTGTTCATATTTTAGATTTCATTTAAAATCTATGAAAGTGTAATCAGTAACAGTATAAATTCCTGTAAGATACACACTGTGGGATGCCAAGTTATAGCTCAGTTATATAGAGCTAGACCACCATGGACCAAAATTGAGTCCTCACTCCAAGACTTTGCTTTCACTACCTGATAAAAAGCAGAAATCTTAATATATATATATATATATATATATATATATATTATCCTGTAACATGCACATTGTTGCTTGCTGCATCAAAGAAACCTTTCTGAGATAAAAGCACTTTTGAACTGAGAAGGTCAGTGAAGTGTGCTTATTCACCAAAAATAACTTGAAACCTCAGGAACAACAGATGATGGCTAACAACACAATAACAGCATGTAATTATGGCCAACGCCCCTGTTTGTGACAATTATGTAACAAAGAAGAAACGTAAAAGGAGACTGTGATAAGAATCGTGAATGGGTCTATAGGATTTGTGACTGAAAAGAACCACAAAGGACAATGATGGAGACACAATATGGGGGGGGGGGGGGGGGGGAAACAGTAGAGTCTTCTGCATATAATTGACTTGCTTAAACATACAGTATGTGAAGCACCAAAAAAAGAAGCCATTATTACATCATATTCTATTTGATGCAGCTCACATTATACATCATTACATAACACTTCCTTACCCATTCCATGCCATGAACACTGTATGGATAGAGTTACTGTGTGGCTCTTGACACGCTCCACTGCTGCTAATTATAACTAGGAAAGTAATGAGAGGGTATTGTTTCTTTGCTTGTTGGGCCATTTCTAAGTCAGAAATGGCTCTCACCCACCTTGCAAAAGAAGTACTGGAATCAACCTAAAACACACTGAACATGCATACATTTTAATACCTGCTCCTCAGGTTATATATATATAGTTTTCGTAAATTTATGCAGCACTTGAATAAACGGACTCTGTGTTTTTACAGTGGGAATCCAATCACTCCTGTGTTCACGCCAGATAGGTAATGATGGTCAGACTCATCCTCGTTGCAACTCAATGGACTTGGGAGATGAGATTGTTTTCTATCGATCTCCTAAGCCGGGAGCATCTGTGCACTGAAGTCCATGTTTACATTTACATTTACATTTAGGTCATTTAGCAGACGCTTTTGTCCAAAGCGACTTACAATAAGTACATTTGTCAAAAGAAGGAAACAAAGAAACCACAACGTATCATTGCCGATAAAGTAAGAGCTAAAAATAGAACAAGTGTTAGGTCCTCATCTGAGTAAAGTAGTACTTCAAGAGCAACAGTGCTATGATCAGAGTGCTATAGGTAAGGGTTTTTTTTTTTTGGGGGGGGGGGGGGGGGGGGTTAGTGGGTCATGCTATGTAGAGTCGAGGTGAAGTCTGAACAGGTGAGTCTTGAGCCTTTTTCGGAAGATGGCAAATGACTCTGCTGTCCTGACATTAGTTGGGAGTTCGTTCCACCACTGAGGACCAGAACAGAGAAGAGTCTGGACTTTGCTGGGCGACATTTGTTTGATTTCAGCGATGGTGGTACCAGCCGACCAGCTGAAGTAGAGGAGCGAAGTGCTCGCTTCGGGTCGTGTGGTTTGACCAGTGTTTGAAGGTAGATGGGTGCCGTTCCATTGATGGCCCTGAAGGCAAGTGTCATCGTCTTGAATTGGATGCGTGCTGCAACAGGGAGCCAGTGGAGGTCACGGAGGAGGGGGGTCACATGGGAGAATTTGGGTAGATTGAAGCAAGGCGTGCTGCAGCGTTCTGGATACGCTGCAATGGTTTAATCGCAGAGGCCGGGAGTCCGGCCAGGAGAGAGTTGCAGTAGTCAAGGCTTGGACCAGTGCTTGGACAAGGAGTTGCGTTGCATCCTTTGTGAGGAAGGTCCGAATCCTGCGGATATTGTAGAGGGCAAATCTGCAGGATCTGGCCACAGCAGTGATGTTGGGGGTGCAGGATAGTTGGTCATCGAGGATTACACCCAGGTTCCTCGCAGTTGACGACGGCAATACTGTGATGCCCTCGACAGTGACCGACAGGTCCATGCGAGGGCAGTCTTTCCCTGGGATGAAGAGGAGTTCGGTTTTATTCAGGTTAAGCTTGAGGTGATGTGCAGTTGTCCAGAGAGAGATGTCAGTCAGACATTCCCGAGATGCGAGTTGCAATGTGAGTGTCGGAGGTTGGAAGAAAAGAGAGGAACAGCTGGGTGTCATCTGCGTAGCAATGGTAGGAGAATCCATGCGATGTGATAACAGAACCTAGTGATCTGGTGTATAGTGAGAACAGAAGCGGTCCTAATACTGAGCCTTGAGGGACACCCGTGTCCAGAGAACAGGGTTTGGACATAGAGCCATTCCATGCGACCTGAAAGGTGCGATTTGTCAGGTATGATGTAAACCAGGTGAGAGCAGAGTCAGTTATGCCAAGTTCAGCCAGAGTGGAGAGGAGGATTTGGTGGTTGGTGGTGGATTGATTAGGGTCTAGGAGGTTGTTCTATGAGAGATAGGATGAACGTTGGTTGTAGGCGGCACGTTCCAGGGTTTTAGAGAGGAATGAAAGAAGAGATACAGGTCTGTAGCTTTGTATGTCAGCAGCGTCTAGGGTGAGTTTTTTAAGGAGAGGCTTCACGGTAGCTGTCTTACAATCCGCTGGAATGACACCTGAGGTGAGGGAGGAGTTGAGTTGGTGAAGAATGGCAAGATGTCGTGTGAGATGTCCTGGAGAAGAGAGGAGGGAATCGGGTCAAGGGAGCAGGTGGTGGCACGGTTGGATGTAACAAGTGTGTGAACGTCTTCAGAGGTGAGGGGGCTAAAGCTGGTAAGACCATCAGAGTTGAGAGTTGGGGGAGATGTCTTCTGGGAGGGAATAGGTGTGAATGAGGAGCTGATGTCATTTACTTTCTTGTTAAAGTAAGTTGCAAAGTCATCGGCAGTAAGGGAGGAAGGGGGGGAGGGGTAGGAGGGGTGAGGAGGGAGGAGAACATGGAGAAGAGTTTTATTGTTTGCAGCCACAGGTACAACATTATGACTCATTGCGGACCGTTATGTGTGATTCTCACTTTGAATCCAATCTAGCTTTCCCTCCGTGTGTGTGTCGCAGGTCAAGAGGTGGCGCAGGGTCGCATCGTGGGAGGATACGCACCGGTTCCACACTCCATCAAGTACATTGTGTCCTTACAGACGACACAGCGTCAGCACCTCTGTGGGGGCTCCTTGATAAATAAGTTCTGGGTGATCACGGCGGCACACTGTGACATCGGGTAAGCTCCTTTTCTTCTTTGCTTTATCTGCACTGAGTGTAAAAGCTAACATAACCTTTAGGATAATAAAGGGGCAAACCGAATTGTATCATTGCAGACTACTGTACTCCTTTGTGTACTCCTTTGTACTCCTTTTATTGTTGCATGCAACAATAAAATTGCATGATCTTAACTTGACTTCAAGAGAAGTTCTAGTAATTTCGAGGCCATATCAGGTCCTGCAGGGTATGGAAACCGTTTCGGCTTGTGAGGAAGCAATTTATGAAATGACAGATATGTGTGTGTGACAGTGTTGCCTACTTACTTTCCCTTCCCTGTCAACAAACAACAGCTCATGTCAAACCCCAACTGGAGTGTTGAGTCACCATATATATTTGTATGTATTTATATTACAAATCTGCATGAGAAGATATACAAATAGTGGCCAAATGACTAGTTTAAATGAGTTAATTATGACTGCATGTGTCACGTTGCTTGAATGTCAGTGCTTAGGACAACTACTGCCACTTTTTTGCATTGGCATCTACTACAGAAGTTACTGTAAGAAATTTAACAGAGTTAAACTTCGACTCCGACCCATCCAATCCTCGCCCCCACCCTTGAGCCAACCCTAAACATATAAAGTGAGCAGCACAAAGGAAAGGCCTTGTATTTTTAGTTATTAATACAAACATCGATGTGATCTTACAATTAAAATCCATTTACCATTTACTTTTTTTTTTTATCTCTGCAGTGTAGACAAAATGATGATAGTAGCAGGAGACTACTCTCTGAGCATCTATGAGGGCACAGAGCAAGAAATCCTGCCCCAGCTCTTGCTCCCCCACCCAGAGTACGACACCAACACCAACAACAATGACATTATGCTCATAAAGGTGCAGTGCAACAAACTATTTATGTTTATTTATGAGGGTGTTTCCTCCATCTGTCCCTCTTGGGAGTTTTTTTGTTCACTGATCACATCTTTTGGCCATGTCTCCAGCTGAAGGCCCCGGTCTACCTGAACAGCTATGTTTCCATTGTTCTGCTGCCCCGGCATGACGTCCCCATAGCGGAGGGCAGAGTGTGTCGGGTGTCAGGATGGGGGTACACCAGCCCCGACGGAGGCCAGATCCCC
This sequence comes from Chelidonichthys spinosus, assembly GCA_029853015.1. Taxonomy (NCBI): domain Eukaryota; kingdom Metazoa; phylum Chordata; class Actinopteri; order Perciformes; family Triglidae; genus Chelidonichthys; species Chelidonichthys spinosus. Next base: position 29,159 of record CM056829.1, on the reverse strand, counting down.
TCCACCCTCCGCACCGTCAAACTGCCCATCATCTCCATGCAAAAATGCAACAGCAGCAAGTCCTTTGACGGGAACATCACGGAAAACATGCTGTGTGCTGGTTTCAGTGCTGGCGGAAAGGACGCCTGTCAGGTAGGAGGATCTCGTTTTACTCTACTCTGTGGAGAGGCAACTATTATAGGTTTATTACCAATAATATTCCAACAATATACAAAGAAACACAAAACTACTTGGTTAGGTTTAGTGAAAGAGCAGGTTTGTCTTAAATTCTCCATCCATCCATTGTCTACCGCTTATCCTGAATTCAGGGTCATGGGGGGGCTGGAGCCGATCCCAGCTGTCATTGGGTGAGGGCAGGGTTCACCCTGGACAGGACGCCAGTCTATCACAGGGCCAACATTTAGAGACAAACAACCATTCACTCTCACATTCACACCTACGGGCAATTTAGAGTCACCAATGAACCTATCCCCAGCCTGCATGTCTTTGGAATGTGGGAGGAAGCCGGAGAACCCGGAGAGAACCCACGCTTACACAGGGAGAACATGCAAACTCCACAGAGAAGGAACCCGGACCCGGGAATCGAACTCAGGACCCTCTTGCTGTGAGGCAAGAGTGCTACCCTCTACACCACCGTGCAGCCCTTTGTCTTAAATTAGATTAATTAATCTGAATATTTCTTTCACCGTTGGTCTCAAATATTTATTGTCTATTAAATGAATTATGAAGAAATTTCCTAAAACACCTGGGTGCTGTCATTTTCAGCTCAACAGGAGCAAACTGTGCATTAGTTGGGGACTATTTACAGCTGTGGATGAATACACATTTGGCGCAATGGTAAATATTTGCGACACTAGGATGGTGTGTGTGGGTTGAGTCAAAATAAACTACACAATGTTCATGGAAATTAAAGAATATGTCACCGAAACAACAATGGGGGAATACAGGGCAATAAGCTATTACTGCTTGTGACCACACAGAGAATAATTAGTCGGATACATTTTTTGTTTGTTTTTCCACAGATTCCACAAAAAGACCTATGCTTTTAGTTTCTTGTTTGGTAAAATGTGACTAATATATGCCAGGAAGAATATGACACCATCCCTGATGTCCCCCTTCCTTCCTTCCTGCTGTTTCAGGGGGACTCTGGGGGCCCGCTTGTATGTGACGGCCGGGTCTATGGTTTGGTTTCCTGGGGGACAGGATGTGCCGACGCTCAGTTTCCTGGAGTTTACACTGCGGTGTCCAAGTTCCGCAGGTGGATAGACAACACCATATTTGGCTATTACAGCAGGTGTAAGAAGATTTAAAGAGATTTACTGAGACTTGAAGTTCTTCATTTCAATTGTGGTTCTTTGATTTAATATTTTATGTTTTTACCATTTGTGCATAGTTATGTGTTAAAAGAAACAGTTTAACATTTTAGGGATTAAGTTTATCCGAACTTGATAATGCAAGAAAACAAATGAGCACATTTCCCAAAAATGTTCAAGATTGATTATTTGATTGATTGATTATTTTGTCTGTTGTTGATTTGTTTAAACCATTTCAAAAACAAAACAAGTGGTGGATAATCCACCAACACCTCTCAGGTAAAAACAAATTAAAATAATTTCCACACTTCCACGATCATCAATAATGAGGTGCCAATATAATTTATTGAATTTATAATTATTTGGAAATTAAAATTATTGTTAGTCACAGGAAATTGTTGATTCAAATACAGGGTCAGTTTTCATAGCAATGTTTGTGTGTAAATAATGCACGTGTGGATTGATGAATTCCTTCCAGTCATCCATCCATCCATCCATCCATTTTCTACCACTTATCCGGGTCGATCCCAGCTGTCATTGGGCAAAGGCAGGGTACACTCTGGACAGGTCGCCAGTCTATCGCAGGGCCGACATGTAGAGACAGACAACCATTCACTCTCACATTCACACCTACGGGCGGGCAATTTTAGAGTCATCAATGAACCTATCCCCATCCTGCATGTCTTTGGACTGTGGGAGGAAGCCGGAGAACCCGGAGAGAACCCACGCGTACACGGGGAGAACATGCAAACTCCACACAGAAGGAACCCAGAACCCTCTCGCTGTGAGGCAACAGTTCTACCCACTACACCACCGTGCAGCCCTCCTTCCAGTCACATTTAATCAATATAAGACAATTGTTGCTCACAGAGTTCCTATCAATCTGAATGTGAACTAACTAACTGTAACTCAGTTACAGTTATGAATAATCTATACACTGTGTGTGTGTGTATGCATGTGTGTGTGTACGGAGGAACACAAAACCAGCTGGTTTTCTCTGTGCATTTCCTTTTAATTAAGTCAACTATTACTGCCAATTTCACATTGTTTGTTTGGGGAGAAGTTGTGTTATAAACCTGGCACTTTGCATGAAGCACCTTTAAGTGTGAAAGTTAAGTAAATACATCTAGAAGTGCGCGTGGGGTGGGGGGTTTTCAGCGTGAGCTGCAGTGTTTTCTTGTTTTGTACACTTTAATAAATTGAGGATAATCCCACTCTCTGGATTCTTTATTTCATTAGAAAACTCTTAAAACGCGCTTGGAGCTGGTCTTCCCTTCTGAACAATCTGTGTGATTGCTCAGCAGTGATTCCTGTAAAGATGGAGCGGAGGCCAAAGACCGCGTCACACCTGATGAAGGGTGTAGGCGTATCACAACAGAATGAATAGTTGATGGCCTACTTTAGAGGCGTCTCTGGTGTCGCTGCCCGTCCCGCTTGCCTCTGTGACTATGGGTGTGTCATGTGATTGATGGATTTCAGGCCTTTTGTATTTCTGATTTTTACAGACTTGGTTACATAAAAGGCTTTTGTGCTAAACCCTCCCCAGGGAGTATTCGAGTATATCGCCTGGTATATCACAGGTTTGATCCAGAGGGTCCCTATAGGCTCAGCGGCTCACAAAAGCGGAACGTCCCTCTCTGGGTTAATGTGTTTGATGTGGAAAAAGTATTGATTTGAGGACAGGCAGATTGTGAGTAACTGTTTCTTCAGGTGGGGGGGTAATGGCTTTTCTTCCCAGAAGTAGGTCACCAGCATCCATTATTTTCCTCCATATGTAATGCCTTCGGGAATTTCCAAAGATTTTAAGTCTCGGGGGTGGCATGGTATAAACATAAACATGTATGACAAGCCTTTATTAGTCCCACAGTGGTCTGGTGGTGGACAGGGTTACAGCAGCAAAGAGAAGAGTGCAAATAACAAAAGCATCATATGCAAATTACAAAATAAATATAAAATACAAAAATAAACAGACTGGTTAACAGTGTGTGTGTGTGGGTTCGGCAGTGGTGTTCAATAGTCACTTCTATTCAATTCTATTCAGAAACATTTTCTGTTTTATCCTTGTAACATACCGATAGCAATGAATAAATGAAATACCCTCACATAAAAAAACAAATCTGTGGCCGTGGCAGGACTGTAAAAACCCTGTCTGATTACAAAAGTCGGGCAAGAGAAAATAATTGGACAGCCTGCCTGTCTGTCAATGCTTACTTACTGATTGAACACTGCCGATCTCCAGGGTTGGGTTAGGGGAATAAAAGTTTTAAACTCTGTCGCTGCAAATTTTTATTCCATCTTAGATTGCACTGTACGACTGTGGCCCGAACAGCCTGCCAACCATGTAACATGAAATGTTCTTTTTTCTAAGGACGTTATACCTGTGCTGAGTGAACCTAACCAACATAGTGTGGTCTCGCCCACGTACTGTATGGCACATTGACATTTGATGACATATGCAGTTTCTCGACTTGGGGTTACCGTAACATTCTGTTTCAAAAACATTGTTGTTGTATTGATTTGGCAACCATTTCTGGTGCTGAAAAAATTCCCCGTGACCCGATTGTCTAGGTTTGTTAAGTGTCTTGAGTTTAGCTTTAACTAAATGATCATGCAGGTTTTTGTTTTTTCTGAACGCTGCGATAATCCTGTGATCTTGTAGCAGCTGAGTTCCCTGTGTAAATGACTGAAAATTGTTTTTAACCACCTTAACCAACTTAACAGTAGAAGGAGAATATGTAGTGATGAACGGCAAAAGAGAATCCACCACAATGGGCTTTCTCTGTGCGAAAGTCCTGAAACATTTTCTCAAAAAAGTCCTACAGTACCCCCTGGTGGTCAAAACTGAGAACAACACCTTAGTGGCTTGCAGGAAGTCGGAGCGTTGAGTACATATTCTATGAAACCTGAGTAGTTGAGATTTAACTAGTCCCGGGTCTGTGTGTTTGGGATGAAAACTTGTCTTGTGGAGAAGAGCATGAGTGTCTGTGTCCTTAAAGAACACCTTAACTTCGAGTCTGGGAGTTTCCTGGAAGTCACTGTGTTTAAAAGTGGTTGTGTCCAGGATATCTACAGAGTCCTCACTGACCACTGATTTAAGTGTGATTGAAGCATAGTGTGTGTTTAAGGTGGTTATAAAATGATCAAAGTCCTCTCTCGAATGAGTCCAAACTCCCCAAATGTCATCCAGATACCTGAAGAAGTGTGCAGGTTTTTTATTGCATGCTGCCAGGGCCAAGGTCTCCCATTGGGCCATAAATATGTTGGCATATGCCGGGGCGAATTTCTTCCCCATGGCTGGGCCTTTGGTTTGGAGGAAAAATTTCCCATCAAATTGAAAATCATTTCTGGTCAAATTGATTTCCAGTAGTTGAAGTAGCTCTTTGTCCGGTCTCTTTTTGTCTGGATATTTTTGAAAGATGTTTTAATGCCTTAATGCCTTCGCCAATATCAATATTTGTATAGAGACTGTCAATATCCATGGTGAAAAGAATGGAGTGGTCAGGGATGTGGAGCTGCTTAACTTTGTGTACAAAATCGTACGTGTCCTTGATGTGACTGGGATGTCTGGTTGAGAGAGGAGTAAGATAAAAGTCCAGGAACTCAGCTGTGTAATATGTTTCGCTGTCACAATCAGACACAATGGGTCTGCCTGGTGGAATGACGAGTGGAACGCTCCACTTTGAGGGGTCCTTATGTATTTTAGGTAGCATATAGAATAGGGTTAGGGTTAGGTATAGAGAAAGAACACATGGAGCTCCCCGCGTCGTCCAACGACTTCGCAGTTGAATAGAGCACCAAGGCAAGGCACTGGCCGGCGCTTGTTCAATTCAATTTTATTTATTTATATGGCACCTTTCATGCAGGTAAATGCAACACAAAGTGCCGTACAGAAAATACCAATTTAGAAAATAAAAACAACAACAACAATAAAAACAACAGAAAGAAAGACCCGACCCCCCCACCCGGAACACACTCGCACACTCACACTAACATGCACGCAACTCAGGTATGGACAGGGTTAGGGTTAGGGTTAGGGTTAGGGTATAGAGCTGAAAAAGGGTATGTCGCGGCGACATATGCAAATAGGGGCCGCTAGCAAGGTCGTAGAGGGCTTAGAATGAGAAATGAGCATCAATCTGGCAATTTTCTATCATTTGGGAGTCAGTTGAAAAATCGGACTTTGGGTGCCCCTAGCTCGCGACCGGAAGTAGCTACCCGGAAGTGGGTGGTGTCCACGTGACGGTCTGGACGAGACGAATCCATAGATGCCTGAACCATCCCCGTGGGACTTACCGTTGGCGAGATAACCCGAGATGTCTCTCCCCATAGACTCCCATGTTAAATGGATGTCGCCCTGGGAGAAACTCCCAAGTGTTTTGTCGTTCTATGGAAAGGCGACATCCCAGAAACCACTTAGGAGCACAAATGAGGCAATTTTATTTTCTTGGAAAACGCGGACCGGAAGTGGGCGTATCTCGGCCCGGGGAGGGTCCGCGAGCCTCATGTTGGGTATCCCCGTGAAGGTCTGGTCGAGAGGAATCCAAAGATGCCTGAACCATCCCTGTGGGACTTACTGTTGGCGAGATATCGCGAGATGTCGCTCCCCCATAGACTCCCATGTTAAATGGATGTGGTCCTTGAAAAGTCCCCAAGTGTTTTTTCGTTGCATGGAAAGGCGACATTATCCCAGAAAGCACTCAGGAGCACGAATCAGGCCATTTCCTTACCTTGGAAACCGCGTACCGGAAGTGGGCCCGGAAGGTCCCGCGAGCCTCATGTTGGGTGTCCCCGTGTAGGTCTGGTCAAGAGGAATCCAAAGATGCCTGAACCATGCCCGTGGCATGTAGCGTTGGCGAGATATCGCGAGATGTCGCATCATGTCTGTGTGATGAGAAAAGGAGTGAATCAAGGGATGATAAGTTCCTAACTTTGGACAGCAAGGTGCTAGACTGATGAAACCAACGTGTGTGGATAGCTGAGGACCTAAGCTTTCCAACGATACCACGTCCGACGGCACTTTCTCAAGATAAGGGGGCGGGGCCTCGAAAAGAAGGTCGAAATCGGCTGTATCCCGAGAACGGTAGGTCTGAGAAACACGGGCCCCACACCAGCGTGTTCAGCGTGGTCGAATTATGTGGGATAGACGTCGGGTCTGACAGTGTGCGACCTTCCCTTGGCGAGTTACGGCCGAGTCCTGCACGGACCGGATCCGCCATGGGGTCTGGGTGGTTTTTCGGCCATAACTCGGCCCCCCTTTGACGCAGGAAGTCGTGCCTGGTGTCAATCGACGGGTCTCGACGAGAGGAAAACGAAAGTGTAAAGCCCGTGTGTGTAGGCCACTGCCATCGGAAGTTATTAAATAAAAACCTTCGCGGGGGTGTTTTCGGACGTAGCGGCCCGTGGGTGGTATCCATCGACGCGTCTCGACGAGCCTAACATAGAATGCATTCACCCGTGTCTCTAGCACATTCCCGTGAGGAGATATGAGCGTTTAAAGATCTACTCGCAAACGAAAAACACACTCGCTTTTTTTTTTTTTTTTTTTTTCCCGAAAATAACAGAAAATAGACTCTTACCTCTTCGTCCTGCATCGTAGCATCCTGCCCGACCCCCCTCCTTGTCCAAACTCTGTGCCAGAGCACGCTTCTGTCCTGCCACGTGGCGAGCTGGATGATAAATGCCACCTGCTCGCATAACTTTCGACCCGGAAGTGGATTTTCCTTTTGTGTGGAATGTTTATCTGTATCTTGGGAACCGTAGGTCGTAGAGACTTGAAACCAAGACCTACCCCCCCATTTTACGGGGTGGGCTTTCTAACGGTACCAACCTCGACTCTCTACGAGCTTGCGTTCCGGAGATGACGTCACTTACGGTTCCGTTTTCTGTATCTCGGTCCTAGAGACTCGGGACCAAGACAGGTGTGTTCAGCGCCCTCACAAACCATGGGGCGGATCTTGTTTGCAAGTTTCTACGACCTACGCTTCCCGAGTTCTAAGCGTTTGAAGTTTCCCATTCAAGTCAATGGGAGTGAGTGAAAAACGAGCAAGTGTTTTTGAAAAATCCTACTTCCACAACATGCATAGGAGCACGTTTCAGGCCATTTGGAGTCGATAGGTACATATAATAACAATTGAATTGTTTTTAAATTTGTTTGAATTTTGCTTGTTAGGGTTAGTGTAAGAGGTCAGGGTGAGGGATAGGGGTCAGTGTTAGTGTGAGTGTGAGTGTGAGGGTTAGTGTGAGTGTGAGGGTTAGTGTGAGTGTGTTAGGGTTAGTGTAAGAGGTCAGGGTGAGGGATAGGGGTCAGTGTTAGTGTGAGTGTGAGGGTTAGTGTGAGTGTTAGTGTGAGTGTTCTAAGCGTTTGAAGTTTCCCATTCAAGTCAATGGGAGTGAGTGAAAAACGAGCAAGTGTTTTTGAAAAATCCTACTTCCACAACATGCATAGGAGCACGTTTCAGGCCATTTGGAGTCGATAGGTACATATAATAAGAATTGAATTGTTTTTAAATTTGTTTGAATTTTGCTTGTTAGGGTTAGTGTAAGAGGTCAGGGTGAGGGATAGGGGTCAGTGTTAGTGTGAGTGTGAGGGTTAGTGTGAGTGTGAGGGTTAGTGTGAGTGTGTTAGGGTTAGTGTAAGGGTAGGGTGTAGGGGTAGGTTAGTTGAGTGTAGTGTAGGGTTAGGTAGTGTTAGTGGAGTGTTTAAGCGTTTGAAGTTTCCCTTAAGTCAATGGGGTGAGTGAAAAACGACAAGTGTTTTTGAAAAATCCTACTTCCAAACTCATAGGGCCGTTTCAGGCCATTTGGAGTGTAGGTACATATAATAAGAATTGAATTGTTTTTAAATTGTTTGAATTTTCTTGTTGGGTTAGTGAAGAGGTCAGGGGAGGGATAGGGGTCAGTGTTAGTGTGAGTGTGAGTGTGAGGGTTAGTGTGAGTGTGAGGGTTAGTGTGAGTGTGTTAGGGTTAGTGTAAGAGGTCAGGGTGAGGGATAGGGGTCAGTGTTAGTGTGAGTGTGAGTGTGAGGGTTCTAAGCGTTTGAAGTTTCCCATTCAAGTCAATGGGAGTGAGTGAAAAACGAGCAAGTGTTTTTGAAAAATCCTACTTCCACAACATGCATAGGAGCACGTTTCAGGCCATTTGGAGTCGATAGGTACATATAATAAGAATTGAATTGTTTTTAAATTTGTTTGAATTTTGCTTGTTAGGGTTAGTGTAAGAGGTCAGGGTGAGGGATAGGGGTCAGTGTTAGTGTGAGTGTGAGTGTGAGGGTTAGTGTGAGTGTGAGGGTTAGTGTGAGTGTGTTAGGGTTAGGTAAGGGTAGGGTAGGGTAGGGGTAGGTTAGGTGAGGTAGGTGAGGGTTCTAGCGTTTGAAGTTTCCCATTCAAGTCAATGGGAGTGAGTGAAAAACGAGCAAGTGTTTTTGAAAAATCCTACTTCCACAACATGCATAGGAGCACGTTTCAGGCCATTTGGAGTCGATAGGTACATATAATAAGAATTGAATTGTTTTTAAATTTGTTTGAATTTTGCTTGTTAGGGTTAGTGTAAGAGGTCAGGGTGAGGGATAGGGGTCAGTGTTAGTGTGAGTGTGAGTGTGAGGTTAGTGTGAGTGTGAGGGTTAGTGTGAGTGTGTTAGGGTTAGTGTAAGAGGTCAGGGTGAGGGATAGGGGTCAGTGTTAGTGTGAGTGTGAGTGTGAGGGTTAGTGTGAGTGTTAGTGTGAGTGTTCTAAGCGTTTGAAGTTTCCCATTCAAGTCAATGGGAGTGAGTGAAAAACGAGCAAGTGTTTTTGAAAAATCCTACTTCCACAACATGCATAGGAGCACGTTTCAGGCCATTTGGAGTCGATAGGTACATATAATAAGAATTGAATTGTTTTTAAATTTGTTTGAATTTTGCTTGTTAGGGTTAGTGTAAGAGGTCAGGGTGAGGGATAGGGGTCAGTGTTAGTGTGAGTGTGAGTGTGAGGGTTAGTGTGAGTGTGAGGGTTAGTGTGAGTGTGTTAGGGTTAGTGTAAGAGGTCAGGGTGAGGGATAGGGGTCAGTGTTAGTGTGAGTGTGAGTGTGAGGGTTAGTGTGAGTGTTAGTGTGAGTGTTCTAAGCGTTTGAAGTTTCCCATTCAAGTCAATGGGAGTGAGTGAAAAACGAGCAAGTGTTTTTGAAAAATCCTACTTCCACAACATGCATAGGAGCACGTTTCAGGCCATTTGGAGTCGATAGGTACATATAATAAGAATTGAATTGTTTTTAAATTTGTTTGAATTTTGCTTGTTAGGGTTAGTGTAAGAGGTCAGGGTGAGGGATAGGGGTCAGTGTTAGTGTGAGTGTGAGTGTGAGGGTTAGTGTGAGTGTGAGGGTTAGTGTGAGTGTGTTAGGGTTAGTGTAAGAGGTCAGGGTGAGGGATAGGGGTCAGTGTTAGTGTGAGTGTGAGTGTGAGGGTTAGTGTGAGTGTTAGTGTGAGTGTTCTAAGCGTTTGAAGTTTCCCATTCAAGTCAATGGGAGTGAGTGAAAAACGAGCAAGTGTTTTTGAAAAATCCTACTTCCACAACATGCATAGGAGCACGTTTCAGGCCATTTGGAGTCGATAGGTACATATAATAAGAATTGAATTGTTTTTAAATTTGTTTGAATTTTGCTTGTTAGGGTTAGTGTAAGAGGTCAGGGTGAGGGATAGGGGTCAGTGTTAGTGTGAGTGTGAGTGTGAGGGTTAGTGTGAGTGTGAGGGTTAGTGTGAGTGTGTTAGGGTTAGTGTAAGAGGTCAGGGTGAGGGATAGGGGTCAGTGTTAGTGTGAGTGTGAGTGTGAGGGTTAGTGTGAGTGTTAGTGTGAGTGTTCTAAGCGTTTGAAGTTTCCCATTCAAGTCAATGGGAGTGAGTGAAAAACGAGCAAGTGTTTTTGAAAAATCCTACTTCCACAACATGCATAGGAGCACGTTTCAGGCCATTTGGAGTCGATAGGTACATATAATAAGAATTGAATTGTTTTTAAATTTGTTTGAATTTTGCTTGTTAGGGTTAGTGTAAGAGGTCAGGGTGAGGGATAGGGGTCAGTGTTAGTGTGAGTGTGAGTGTGAGGGTTAGTGTGAGTGTGAGGGTTAGTGTGAGTGTGTTAGGGTTAGTGTAAGAGGTCAGGGTGAGGGATAGGGGTCAGTGTTAGTGTGAGTGTGAGTGTGAGGGTTAGTGTGAGTGTTAGTGTGAGTGTTCTAAGCGTTTGAAGTTTCCCATTCAAGTCAATGGGAGTGAGTGAAAAACGAGCAAGTGTTTTTGAAAAATCCTACTTCCACAACATGCATAGGAGCACGTTTCAGGCCATTTGGAGTCGATAGGTACATATAATAAGAATTGAATTGTTTTTAAATTTGTTTGAATTTTGCTTGTTAGGGTTAGTGTAAGAGGTCAGGGTGAGGGATAGGGGTCAGTGTTAGTGTGAGTGTGAGTGTGAGGGTTAGTGTGAGTGTGAGGGTTAGTGTGAGTGTGTTAGGGTTAGTGTAAGAGGTCAGGGTGAGGGATAGGGGTCAGTGTTAGTGTGAGTGTGAGTGTGAGGGTTAGTGTGAGTGTTAGTGTGAGTGTTCTAAGCGTTTGAAGTTTCCCATTCAAGTCAATGGGAGTGAGTGAAAAACGAGCAAGTGTTTTTGAAAAATCCTACTTCCACAACATGCATAGGAGCACGTTTCAGGCCATTTGGAGTCGATAGGTACATATAATAAGAATTGAATTGTTTTTAAATTTGTTTGAATTTTGCTTGTTAGGGTTAGTGTAAGAGGTCAGGGTGAGGGATAGGGGTCAGTGTTAGTGTGAGTGTGAGTGTGAGGGTTAGTGTGAGTGTGAGGGTTAGTGTGAGTGTGTTAGGGTTAGTGTAAGAGGTCAGGGTGAGGGATAGGGGTCAGTGTTAGTGTGAGTGTGAGTGTGAGGGTTAGTGTGAGTGTTAGTGTGAGTGTTCTAAGCGTTTGAAGTTTCCCATTCAAGTCAATGGGAGTGAGTGAAAAACGAGCAAGTGTTTTTGAAAAATCCTACTTCCACAACATGCATAGGAGCACGTTTCAGGCCATTTGGAGTCGATAGGTACATATAATAAGAATTGAATTGTTTTTAAATTTGTTTGAATTTTGCTTGTTAGGGTTAGTGTAAGAGGTCAGGGTGAGGGATAGGGGTCAGTGTTAGTGTGAGTGTGAGTGTGAGGGTTAGTGTGAGTGTGAGGGTTAGTGTAGGTAGGGTAGGTAGGTCAGGTAGGGATGGGGTAGGTTTGGTTGAGTGGTCAAGCTTGAGTTCAAAGGAGAAAAAAATTTTTTAAAAATCCTACTTCACAATGCATAGGACATTTAGGCATTTGGATGTGTAATTATAGAATTATTGTTTTTAAATTTGTTTGAATTTGTGTTAGGGTTAGGTAAGGGTCAGGGTGGGGAGGGGTAGTGTTAGGTAGTGTGAGTGTGAGGGTTAGTGTGAGTGTGAGGGTTAGTGTAGGGTTAGGGTTAGGAAGGGTCAGGGTGAGGGATGGGGTAGTGTAGTGTAGTGTGAGTGTAGGGTTAGTTATGTTATGGAGGTAACGTTGAAGTTTCCTTAGAATGGTATAAAAAGCAAGGTTTTAAAAACCTTTCACAAAGCATAGAATTTAGGCATTTGGATGTGTAATTATAGAATTATTGTTTTTAAATTTGTTTAATTTTGTTGTTAGGGTAGTGTAAGGGTAGGGTGAGGGTAGGGGTGTGTTAGTGTGAGTGTGAGGGTTAGTGTAGGGAGGGTTAGGGATGGTTAGGGTTAGTGTAGAGGTAGGGTGAGGGTAGGGGTAGTGTTAGTGTGAGTGTAGTTGAGGGTTTTAGTTTGGTGAGTGTAACGTTGAAGTTTCCTTAAGAATGGATAAAAAAGAGCAAGTTTTTTGAAAAATCCTATTCACAAATATAGGAAGTTTGGCTTTGATGTGGAATTATAGATTGATTGTTTTTAAATTTGTTTGAAGTTGTGTTAGGGTTAGTGTAAGGGTAGGGTGAGGGTAGGGGTAGTGTTAGGTAGTGTGAGTGTGTAGGTTAGTGTAGAGGGTTAGGTGAGGGTTAGGGTTAGTGTAAGGGTAGGGTGAGGGAGGGGTCAGGTTGGTATTAGGGTTCAAGGTTTGAATCATTATAAGGATCAAAACACAATGTGATTAGCCTTGATAGCAATATAAGAATTGAATTGTTTTTAAATTTGTTTGACATTTTGCTTGTTAGGGTTAGTGTAAGAGGTCAGGGTGAGGGATAGGGGTCAGTGTTAGAGTGTGAGTTAGGGTTGTGAGTGTAGGGTTAGTGTGAGTGTGTTAGGGTTAGTGTAAGAGGTCAGGGTGAGGGATAGGGGTCAGTGTTAGTGTGAGTGTGAGTGTGAGGGTTAGTGTGAGTGTTAGTGTGAGTGTTCTAAGCGTTTGAAGTTTCCCATTCAAGTCAATGGGAGTGAGTGAAAAACGAGCAAGTGTTTTTGAAAAATCCTACTTCCACAACATGCATAGGAGCACGTTTCAGGCCATTTGGAGTCGATAGGTACATATAATAAGAATTGAATTGTTTTTAAATTTGTTTGAATTTTGCTTGTTAGGGTTAGTGTAAGAGGTCAGGGTGAGGGATAGGGGTCAGTGTTAGTGTGAGTGTGAGGGTTAGTGTGAGTGTGAGGGTTAGTGTGAGTGTGTTAGGGTTAGTGTAAGAGGTCAGGGTGAGGGATAGGGGTCAGTGTTAGTGTGAGTGTGAGTGTGAGGGTTAGTGTGAGTGTTAGTGTGAGTGTTCTAAGCGTTTGAAGTTTCCCATTCAAGTCAATGGGAGTGAGTGAAAAACGAGCAAGTGTTTTTGAAAAATCCTACTTCCACAACATGCATAGGAGCACGTTTCAGGCCATTTGGAGTCGATAGGTACATATAATAAGAATTGAATTGTTTTTAAATTTGTTTGAATTTTGCTTGTTAGGGTTAGTGTAAGAGGTCAGGGTGAGGGATAGGGGTCAGTGTTAGTGTGAGTGTGAGTGTGAGGGTTAGTGTGAGTGTGAGGGTTAGTGTGAGTGTGTTAGGGTTAGTGTAAGAGGTCAGGGTGAGGGATAGGGGTCAGTGTTAGTGTGAGTGTGAGTGTGAGGGTTCTAAGCGTTTGAAGTTTCCCATTCAAGTCAATGGGAGTGAGTGAAAAACGAGCAAGTGTTTTTGAAAAATCCTACTTCCACAACATGCATAGGAGCACGTTTCAGGCCATTTGGAGTCGATAGGTACATATAATAAGAATTGAATTGTTTTTAAATTTGTTTGAATTTTGCTTGTTAGGGTTAGTGTAAGAGGTCAGGGTGAGGGATAGGGGTCAGTGTTAGTGTGAGTGTGAGTGTGAGGGTTAGTGTGAGTGTGAGGGTTAGTGTGAGTGTGTTAGGGTTAGTGTAAGAGGTCAGGGTGAGGGATAGGGGTCAGTGTTAGTGTGAGTGTGAGGGTTAGTGTGAGTGTTAGGGTTAGGGTTAGGGTTAGGGTTAGGGTAGGGGTCTTGATACCCCCTCCGGTTGGAGTAGGGGTCCTGAAACCCCCTCCGGTTGGAGAAGGTGGGTGCTCGGTCCTTCCACCCTTCAGACCGTCCATAGCCCTGGTCCCAGGGGGGCTGGCGAGGGCGACGGCGCCTACGGCCGTACCGCACCTCGGTCCAATCCTCCATCTCTTTTCAATTTTTTTTAAGTATTAATTTATTTTTAAATTTTGTTGTTGTTGTTTTTATCGTTTTTAATAAAGAGAAACTGAAAAAGTCTTCCTCCACAAAAAGGAAGCTGTTGGAAAAATAAAAGGTTCTTGAATTATTGTTGATATTTATGAAATAAAATTGTTTTCAATGAAATAAAATTGTTTTTACATAAAATCAAATTGTTTTTACTAAATAACTAAGGTAAGTGAGCCAAAGAAAAAATACGGTGTCTTCCTCCACAAAAAGGAAGCTGTTGAAAATAAAGTTCTTAAATTGTTGTTGATGTTTATGAAATAAAAGTGTTTTCAATGAAATAAAATTGTTTTTTAAATGAAATCAAGTTGTTTTCGATAATAAATAACTAAGGAAGGTGTGCCAAAGAAAAAATACGACGTTTCGACCTAAGAAGGTCTTCTTCAGGTAATGGCACACTGAAAACTGCGTTGGCTAGCTTGTCAGAGAGTCTGCTGAATGAGGACTGCCTCTGTCGCTGGTCAAGGCTGGAATGAGCTCTCCTATGAGGCTCCTCCTTTTAAACCCTCCGTCTCCGTTCGAAATTTCGCCCATCCTTTTAGTTCCGTCCCTTCCATATGAATTGTATTGCCAATTGCATTTGCACATGTTTCTATGTATATACTCTATTGAAATTATATATTTATGAATTAATTATTTTTATGTGATTATATATTTATGAATTAATTAACCCTTTTTAACCGTTTTTAACTGTTTTTAACCCCATCATTGCCGAATTAGATTCTTTTTAAAAACTAAAAATGCCCAATATAGAAAATGAAGTTTTTAATGTATTTTAAATTAGATTTTTAACCCCATCATTGCCGAATTAGATTTTTTAACCGTAAAAATGCCAAATATATAGATAATGAAGTTTTTTAATGTATTTTAAATTAGATTTTTAACCTCATCATTGCCGAATTAGATTTTTTAACCGTAAAAATGCCAAATATATAGATAATGAAGTTTTTTATGTATTTTAAATTAGATTTTTAACCCTATCACTGCCAAATTAGATTTTTTAACCCTAAAAATGCCAAATATATAGATAATGAAGTTTTTAATGTATTTTAAATTAGATTTTTAACTCCATCATTGCCGAATTAGATTTTTTAACCCTAAAAATGCCACATATATAGATACTGAAGTTTTTAATGTATTTTAAATTAAATTAAAATTATCCCATAGTGATGAAACCAATTGGGGTCAGGACTATAGTTAGGGTTAGGGTTAAGATTATTTTAGGAGTTAGAATTAGGTTTAGGCAAGGGCTATAGTGGTTAGGGTTAGAGTAAAGGTCAGGTCAAGGTTAGATTTAGGGTTGTCATAGATTAGGGTTGTAATAGAATTAGTAGAAGGGCTAAGGTTAGGTTTAGGCAAGGTTATAATAATTAGGTTTAGGCAAGGGTTATAGTGGTTAGGGTTAGAGTAAAGGTCAGGTCAAGGTTAGATTTAGGGTTGTCATAGATTAGGGTTGTAATAGAAATAGTAGAAGGGCTAAGGTTAGGTTTAGGCAAGGTTGTAATAATTAGGTTTAGGCAAGGGTTATAGTGGTTAGGGTTAGAGTAAAGGTCAGGTCAAGGTTAGATGTAGGGTTGTCATAGATTAGGGTTGTAATAGAATTAGTGGAAGGGCTAAGATTAGGTTTAACCAAGGGTAACGTTAGGGTTAGGACAAGAGTTTAGGATTAGGAATAGGGCAAAAAGTATAGTTAGGGTTTAGGGCCCGGTGTTGGGTAGGGGCTAGGTTTAGGGCTGTCGTCATTTGTATTTGACATTCAACCCAAAAGGTTCCCTAGAACCCAACATGAAGATCCAATGCCTTTCCCTCTTTTTTCGTTCCCAATCCGTCCAGTTAATGTCCTTTTGAAGACCAGCCATTCGTACGGATGCTAAGCCATGATCCAAAAAATGTCTAACCAAAGGCGTGTCCACTTCTTTTTTGTTGGTAATGTTGTACCTGTGTTGAACAATACGTGTGGACAAGGTGTTTTTCGTTTCTCCAACGTACTTGACACCACATTTAACACAATAAATGACATAAACACAATTTTTTGTTCTTGGACTAAAACCTTGTTCGATTTTAATCAAAGTCTTTTCTCTATTATTTTTTATGAACTTCAATCTAGAGAACTGTGCGTCTAACTTCTGTGTCTTTTCTACCGCCAAAGACGGTAGCTTGGCTCGAACAAGAAGGTCGTTTAAATTTTTGTTCCTTCTGTAAGCCGATATAACTGTTGAGTTCGGAATTGTTTCTCCAGGTCCAAGGACCTCCTCAAAGTTAGTCTTAAGTTTTCTGTTAATCACCTTACTTGGCGAAGAAAAAGTCGTAATGAGAGGAATTAAATTTCCATGATCCCTTTCCTTGCTGATTGGAAAGGTCTTAAAACAGCGCCTCAAAAAGGGTCTAGAGTAGCCTCGTTTTCGTAAGGCCCTGAACAATACTCTCACTGCTTTTCTGAAATGCTCGTCACGTGTACAAATACGTTTAAACCTAAGGATTTGTGACCTTACTATCCCTTTGAAGGTATGCGTTGGGTGAAAACTTTTTTTATGCAATAACGCATGTGTGTCTGTACATTTAAAGTAGACCCTAATATCCAATTTGGAATTAGTTAAGAAATCTTGTCCTTTGAAAACTGTAGTGTCTAAAAAATTAATTGATTGTTTGTCCAGTTCTGTTTTGAGTCTTATCGATGGATCATGGGAATTTAAGGCCTCCACAAACTCCTCAAATTCGTCTTTGGATCCCGTCCAGATTCCCCATATGTCATCTAAATACCGTAAATAAAATGCTGGTTTCTGTTTACATTTCAAAAACGCTTTTTCCTCCCAGTCGGCCATGAAAATGTTGGCATAGGCCGGGGCAAACTTCTTGCCCATAGCCGTCCCTTTGATCTGTAAATAATATTTGTTGTTAAACATAAAATCATTTCGGGTTAAATTAATCTCTAAAAGTTTCAAGAGTTCTGCGTCGGGCCGCTTTGGGTCAGGGTATTTCTCAAATATATTTTTCACACATTGAATGCCAGCTTCAATTGGAATGTTGGTATAAAGACTTTCCACGTCCATGGAGAAAAAATAGTAGTCTGACGGAATTCTTATATTTTTGACTAGTTCAATGAAATGATATGTGTCTCTGACATAGGCAGGGTGTTTGGTAGACAAGGGATTTAAATAATAGTCCAGGAATTCGGCCGTGAAATACGTCTCGCTACCACAATCCGAAACTATCGGTCTTCCCGGGGGAATTTCATATGGAATTGTCCATTTTTCCGGACTTTTATGAATTTTAGGTAGAATATAGAATCTCCTTTCTCTTGGTTGTAAGTTCCCGATTAAATATTGTCTCTGTTTCGAATTAATGAATTTAGTCTTTTTTAGCGTGTCAACAATTTTAGCAACCATGGGGACAGTATCCATGTAAATAGGTTTTTCCAATTGTTTGTAATATTCTGCATCATTTAACTGTCGTTCCACCTCTAGTACATATTGATCTCTACTCAGGATTACAATCGCTGAGCCCTTGTCAGCTGGCTTAATGACTATATGTTTAGTATTTTTTAATTCACGCAAGGCCTTTGCTTCATTTAACGAAATATTGTATTTTTCTAGGACTGTTTTGTAATGCTTTTTAAATTCTGCCAAATCCTTATGAATTAAATTTTTAGTCTCGATTGGTAAGTCTTGCAATGGTGGTGTCCAGGTTGAGGGTCCCACAAAAGGTAATTTTTGTTTTTGGTTTGAATTTCTGAAGTAGGTGGCCAATTTAATTTTCCGGTGATAATTTTGAATATCCAATTGTAATTGTGTTTTTTGATGTCTGCCTATGCCAAGAGTCGGAATAAACGACAAGCCCTTGCTCAAAAGGGTATGTTGTGGTCTAGAAAGATGAAAATGTTTTGCTAAAACCACAACTTCACGAGCCTGAAGGGACTGTACTCCCTCCAACCCCTCTTCTTCAAGACTTAAGGGGAGCTGGAGTTTAAAAAGGTCATCCAATGATCAAACATGGCACTTCCCGTCTCCTCTGTCCAATGTATATCATCCGCCGCCGTCTGAAACTTGGTTTCAGGCAGGAGAGGAATATATGCCATGTTCCTCTTGATGTGATCATTGAGTGTCTCTAGGTTCTCCCTTTCCTCAGCAGGAAGCACCGGGGAGAAATTAACAAGGGGAATCCATATGTCTGCATACGGGAACGTCCGTCGAGTCGACCTGATTGCTCCCTGCACATTCTTTACTGTGGTCTCTTTAGATTTGTTTGCCCTGCTATTGATGCCGAAGGACAGGATTATTTTCTCCACTACGAGATCATCAGGAGCCTTAGTCTTCTCCATCAGGGCCTGTCCATGACGGAAATGGGCTCCAGGAAAACTGTCAATTTGCAGGTCCTTGTTAAAATAATCCGGTAAGTTGCAGAGATTTGAGTCCCCTATGAAGAGAACCTTTTTGTGAACCACCAAGTCCCAATCAGTCAATTTCCTTTGGGTAATGGCGTGTCTGTACACCTTGAACTTCTGCGGTCGTGGCGAAGTAAAGGTCTCAAAGGACTCCTCAAAGTGATCGTCCTCTTGGGCAGGGTCCCGATGTACTAGAGCCGTGGTTGGCTCAGGTGTCCGAGGAACCTCCAACTGAGCTGCCTCCCTCTCTTCTTCGGCCTGAAGCTCATCAAAAAGAGCCTCCAACTCCAACTCCGAAGTGGTACGGGTAGGGGCTCGTAGAATGCCCAAATCCTCCAAGGACTCCACCACTCTATCCTGGAGAGGATCATCTTCAATTAAGGCATCCCCTCTGGTGCTCCTTAAATTCCTCCGGACTTCCCTACGCTCCCGTGTGGATGGTCCCTCCGCGGAGAACAATCATGCCAGTCCGGCTCTCCGTCCGCCTGGTCGGTCTCTGTCATTGTTGCCACTGAAGTCTTAGTCGTAAGTTGCTGTTGACTCCGGGTCTGGACCGTCGCCGTAATCTGGCGTGTAACACTACACGGCGGTGGAGCCATTACTGGCTGTGCATCCTGCACCTGTGCCGGTTCTGTGGCAGTCCTCGCCATGATCGTGGCCTCAGCCGTGGTCGATCACTTCCTGCGTGATGCGCGGAAGGTTTTTCTTCGCCCAACGCGTGGCCACCTCAAAGGCTGTCTTCCATTCTGGGGTGAGAAGACCAGAAACTTCCTCCAGAGTCTTCTCAAGGCCTACTTCGTAGTGTCTCTCCATCAGCACCTGGCAGGTGGTCCATGTATGGCCCACTGTTTGGCGTTCCCAGTGATAGCATCCGTTGTGCGCTCTGTGGGAACCGCAGGTTTGATCATTCCTGAAAGGATCTCAACCATCCGGGAGATCATGCGGGGCTGTGACTTCCCCGGTTTGCAAGCAACATTCTGCAGGTGGTGAACCATCTTGATTACCTCATGCAATTTCCGCACCAGTTTTCCGAATTGGGGGTCCGCTGGTTCCCGCCTAACCTCAGATCCATTGTCCCGTGGAGCGTTCCATCTCCGGTTTGATCTGGGGCGACCTTGGCGGACCGCTGTCGCATAGGAGCGGTATCGGGGACCAGAGTGTTGGGCAGTCCTAGGGGGAGGCGCTCGCCGGCTAGGGTAGGGGTCTTGATACCCCCTCCGGTTGGAGTAGGGGTCCTGAAACCCCTCCGGTTGGAGAAGGTGGGTGCTCGGTCCTTCCACCCTTCAGACCGTCCATAGCCCTGGTCCCAGGGGGGCTGGCGAGGGCGACGGCGGCGCCTACTGCGCCGGTACCGCACCTCGGTCCAATCCTCCATCTCTTTTCAATTTTTTTTAAGTATTAATTTATTTTTAAATTTTGTTGTTGTTGTTTTTATCGTTTTTAATAAAGAGAAACTGAAAAAGTCTTCCTCCACAAAAAGGAAGCTGTTGGAAAAATAAAAGGTTCTTGAATTATTGTTGATATTTATGAAATAAAATTGTTTTCAATGAAATAAAATTGTTTTTACATAAAATCAAATTGTTTTTTACTAAATAACTAAGGTAAGTGAGCCAAAGAAAAAATACGGTGTCTTCCTCCACAAAAAGGAAGCTGTTGAAAATAAAGTTCTTAAATTGTTGTTGTTGATGTTTATGAAATAAAAGTGTTTTCAATGAAATAAAATTGTTTTTTAAATGAAATCAAGTTGTTTTCGATAATAAATAACTAAGGAAGGTGTGCCAAAGAAAAAATACGACGTTTCGACCTAAGAAGGTCTTCTTCAGGTAATGGCACACTGAAAAACTGCGTTGGCTAGCTTGTCAGAGAGTCTGCTGAATGAGGACTGCCTCTGTCGCTGGTCAAGGCTGGAATGAGCTCTCCTATGAGGCTCCTCCTTTTTAAACCCTCCGTCTCCGTTCGAAATTTCGCCCATCCTTTTAGTTCCGTCCCTTCCATATGAATTGTATTGCCAATTGCATTTGCACATGTTTCTATGTATATACTCTATTGAAATTATATATTTATGAATTAATTATTTTTATGTGATTATATATTTATGAATTAATTAACCCTTTTTAACCGTTTTTAAACTGTTTTTAACCCCATCATTGCCGAATTAGATTCTTTTTAAAAACTAAAAATGCCCAATATAGAAAATGAAGTTTTTAATGTATTTTAAATTAGATTTTTAACCCCATCATTGCCGAATTAGATTTTTTAACCGTAAAAAATGCCAAATATATAGATAATGAAGTTTTTTAATGTATTTTAAATTAGATTTTTAACCTCATCATTGCCGAATTAGATTTTTTAACCGTAAAAATGCCAAATATATAGATAATGAAGTTTTTTATGTATTTTAAATTAGATTTTTAACCCTATCACTGCCAAATTAGATTTTTTTAACCCTAAAAATGCCAAATATATAGATAATGAAGTTTTTAATGTATTTTAAATTAGATTTTTAACTCCATCATTGCCGAATTAGATTTTTTAACCCTAAAAATGCCACATATATAGATACTGAAGTTTTTAATGTATTTTAAATTAAATTAAAATTATCCCATAGTGATGAAACCAATTGGGGTCAGGACTATAGTTAGGGTTAGGGTTAAGATTATTTTAGGAGTTAGAATTAGGTTTAGGCAAGGGCTATAGTGGTTAGGGTTAGAGTAAAGGTCAGGTCAAGGTTAGATTTAGGGTTGTCATAGATTAGGGTTGTAATAGAATTAGTAGAAGGGCTAAGGTTAGGTTTAGGCAAGGTTATAATAATTAGGTTTAGGCAAGGGTTATAGTGGTTAGGGTTAGAGTAAAGGTCAGGTCAAGGTTAGATTTAGGGTTGTCATAGATTAGGGTTGTAATAGAAATAGTAGAAGGGCTAAGGTTAGGTTTAGGCAAGGTTGTAATAATTAGGTTTAGGCAAGGGTTATAGTGGTTAGGGTTAGAGTAAAGGTCAGGTCAAGGTTAGATGTAGGGTTGTCATAGATTAGGGTTGTAATAGAATTAGTGGAAGGGCTAAGATTAGGTTTAACCAAGGGTAACGTTAGGGTTAGGACAAGAGTTTAGGATTAGGAATAGGGCAAAAAGTATAGTTAGGGTTTAGGGCCCGGTGTTGGGTAGGGGCTAGGTTTAGGGCTGTCGTCATTTGTATTTGACATTCAACCCAAAAGGTTCCCTAGAACCCAACATGAAGATCCAATGCCTTTCCCTCTTTTTTCGTTCCCAATCCGTCCAGTTAATGTCCTTTTGAAGACCAGCCATTCGTACGGATGCTAAGCCATGATCCAAAAAATGTCTAACCAAAGGCGTGTCCACTTCTTTTTTGTTGGTAATGTTGTACCTGTGTTGAACAATACGTGTGGACAAGGTGTTTTTCGTTTCTCCAACGTACTTGACACCACATTTAACACAATAAATGACATAAACACAATTTTTTGTTCTTTGGACTAAAACCTTGTTCGATTTTAATCAAAGTCTTTTCTCTATTATTTTTTATGAACTTCAATCTAGAGAACTGTGCGTCTAACTTCTGTGTCTTTTCTACCGCCAAAGACGGTAGCTTGGCTCGAACAAGAAGGTCGTTTAAATTTTTGTTCCTTCTGTAAGCCGATATAACTGTTGAGTTCGGAATTGTTTCTCCAGGTCCAAGGACCTCCTCAAAGTTAGTCTTAAGTTTTCTGTTAATCACCTTACTTGGCGAAGAAAAAGTCGTAATGAGAGGAATTAAATTTTCCATGATCCCTTTCCTGCTGATTGGAAAGGTCTTAAAACAGCGCCTCAAAAAGGGTCTAGAGTAGCCTCGTTTTCGTAAGGCCCTGAACACAACTCTCACTGCTTTTCTGAAATGCTCGTCACGTGTACAAATACGTTTAAACCTAAGGATTTGTGACCTTACTATCCCTTTGAAGGTATGCGTTGGGTGAAAACTTTTTTTATGCAATAACGCATGTGTGTCTGTACATTTAAAGTAGACCCTAATATCCAATTTGGAATTAGTTAAGAAATCTTGTCCTTTGAAAACTGTAGTGTCTAAAAAATTAATTGATTGTTTGTCCAGTTCTGTTTTGAGTCTTATCGATGGATCATGGGAATTTAAGGCCTCCACAAACTCCTCAAATTCGTCTTTGGATCCCGTCCAGATTCCCCATATGTCATCTAAATACCGTAAATAAAATGCTGGTTTCTGTTTACATTTCAAAAACGCTTTTTCCTCCCAGTCGGCCATGAAAATGTTGGCATAGGCCGGGGCAAACTTCTTGCCCATAGCCGTCCCTTTGATCTGTAAATAATATTTGTTGTTAAACATAAAATCATTTCGGGTTAAATTAATCTCTAAAAGTTTCAAGAGTTCTGCGTCGGGCCGCTTTGGGTCAGGGTATTTCTCAAATATATTTTTCACACATTGAATGCCAGCTTCAATTGGAATGTTGGTATAAAGACTTTCCACGTCCATGGAGAAAAAATAGTAGTCTGACGGAATTCTTATATTTTTGACTAGTTCAATGAAATGATATGTGTCTCTGACATAGGCAGGGTGTTTGGTAGACAAGGGATTTAAATAATAGTCCAGGAATTCGCCGTGAAATACGTCTCGCTACCACAATCCGAAACTATCGGTCTTCCCGGGGGAATTTCATATGGAATTGTCCATTTTTCCGGGCTTTTATGAATTTTAGGTAGAATATAGAATCTCCTTTCTCTTGGTTGTAAGTTCCCGATTAAATATTGTCTCTGTTTCGAATTAATGAATTTAGTCTTTTTTTAACGTGTCAACAATTTTAGCAACCATGGGGACAGTATCCATGTAAATAGGTTTTTCCAATTGTTTGTAATATTCTGCATCATTTAACTGTCGTTCCACCTCTAGTACATATTGATCTCTACTTAGGATTACAATCGCTGAGCCCTTGTCAGCTGGCTTAATGACTATATGTTTAGTATTTTTTAATTCACGCAAGGCCTTTGCTTCATTTAACGAAATATTGTATTTTTCTAGGACTGTTTTATAATGCTTTTTAAATTCTGCCAAATCTTTATGAATTAAATTTTTCGTCTCGATTGGTAAGTCTTGCAATGGTGGTGTCCAGGTTGAGGGTCCCACAAAAGGTAATTTTTGTTTTTGGTTTGAATTTCTGAAGTAGGTGGCCAATTTAATTTTCCGGTGATAATTTTGAATGTCCAATTGTAATTGTGTTTTTTGATGTCTGCCTATGCCAAGAGTAGGAATAAACGACAAGCCCTTGCTCAAAAGGGTATGTTGTGGTCTAGAAAGATGAAAATGTTTTGCTAAGACCACAACTTCACGAGCCTGAAGGGACTGTACTCCCTCCAACCCTCTTCTTCAAGACTTAAGGGGAGCTGGAGTTTAAAAAGGTCATCCAATGATCAAACATGGCACTTCCGTCTCCTCTGTCCAATGTATATCATCCGCGCCGTCTGAAACTTGGTTTCAGGCAGGAGAGGAATATATGCCATGTTCCTCTTGATGTGATCATTGAGTGTCTCTAGGTTCTCCCTTTCCTCAGCAGGAAGCACGGGGAGAAATTAACAAGGGGAATCCATATGTCTGCATACGGGAACGTCCGTCGAGTCGACCTGATTGCTCCCTGCACATTCTTTACTGTGGTCTCTTTAGATTTGTTTGCCCTGCTATTGATGCCGAAGGACAGGATTATTTTCTCCACTACGAGATCATCAGGAGCCTTAGTCTTCTCCATCAGGGCCTGTCCATGACGGAAATGGGCTCCAGGAAAACTGTCAATTTGCAGGTCCTTGTTAAAATAATCCGGTAAGTTGCAGAGATTTGAGTCCCCTATGAAGAGAACTTTTTGTGAACCACCAAGTCCCAATCAGTCAATTTCCTTTGGGTAATGGCGTGTCTGTACACCTTGAACTTTCTGCGGTCGTGGCGAAGTAAAGGTCTCAAAGGACTCTCAAAGTGATCGTCCTCTTGGGCAGGGTCCCGATGTACTAGAGCCGTGGTTGGCTCAGGTGTCCGAGGAACCTCCAACTGAGCTGCCTCCCTCTCTTCTTCGGCCTGAAGCTCATCAAAAAAGAGCCTCCAACTCCAATTCCGAAGTGGTACGGGTAGGGGCTCGTAGAATGCCCAAATCCTCCAAGGACTCCACCACTCTATCCTGGAGAGGATCATCTTCAATTAAGGCATCCTCTGGTGCTCCTTAAATTCCTCCGGACTTCCCTACGCTCCCGTGGATGGTCCCTCCGCGGAGAACAATCATGCCAGTCCGGCTCTCCGTCCGCCTGGTCGGTCTCTGTCATTGTTGCCACTGAAGTCTTAGTCGTAAGTTGCTGTTGACTCCGGGTCTGGACCGTCGCCGTAATCTGGCGTGTAACACTACGGCGGTGGAGCCATTACTGGCTGTGCATCCTGCACCTGTGCGGTTCTGTGGCAGTCCTCGCCATGATCGTGGCCTCAGCGTGGTCGATCACTTCCTGCGTGATGCGCGGAAGGTTTTTCTTCGCCCAACGCGTGGCCACCTCAAAGGCTGTCTTCCATTCTGGGGTGAGAAGACCAGAAACTTCCTCCAGAGTTTTCTCAAGGCCTACTTCGTAGTGCTCCATCAGCACCTGGCAGGTGGTATGGCCCCACTGTTTGGCGTTCCCAGTGATAGCATCCGTTGTGCGCTCTGTGGGAACCGCAGGTTTGATCATTCCTGAAAGGATCTCAACCATCCGGGAGATCATGCGGGGCTGTGACTTCCCCGGTTTGCAAGCAACATTCTGCAGGTGGTGAACCATCTTGATTACCTCATGCAATTTCCGCACCAGTTTTCCGAATTGGGGGTCCGCTGGTTCCCGCCTAACCTCAGATCTATTGTCCCGTGGAGCGTTCCATCTCCGGTTTGATCTGGGGCGACCTTGGCGGACCGCTGTCGCATAGGAGCGGTATCGGGGACCAGAGTATTGGGCAGTCCTAGGGGGAGGCGCTCGCCGGCTAGGGTAGGGGTCTTGATACCCCCTCCGGTTGGAGTAGGGGTCCTGAAACCCCCTCCGGTTGGAGAAGGTGGGTGCTCGGTCCTTCCACCCTTCAGACCGTCCATAGCCCTGGTCCCAGGGGGCTGGGCGTGGTGGTGAGGGGAGCGCGCGCTACGGCCGTACCGCACCTCGGTCCAATCCTCCATCTCTTTTCAATTTTTTTAAGTATTAATTTATTTTTAAATTTTTTTGTTGTTGTTTTTATCGTTTTTAATAAAGAGAAACTGAAAAAGTCTTCCTCCACAAAAAGGAAGCTGTTGAAAAATAAAAGGTTCTTGAATTATTGTTGATATTTATGAAATAAAATTGTTTTCAATGAAATAAAATTGTTTTTACATAAAATCAAATTGTTTTTACTAAATAACTAAGGTAAGTGAGCCAAAGAAAAAATACGGTGTCTTCCTCCACAAAAAGGAAGCTGTTGAAAATAAAAAGTTCTTAAATTGTTGTTGATGTTTATGAAATAAAAGTGTTTTCAATGAAATAAAATTGTTTTTTAAATGAAATCAAGTTGTTTTCGATAATAAATAACTAAGGAAGGTGTGTGCCAAAGAAAAAATACGACGTTTCGACCTAAGAAGGTCTTCTTCAGGTAATGGCACACTGAAAACTGCGTTGGCTAGCTTGTCAGAGAGTCTGCTGAATGAGGACTGCCTCTGTCGCGCTGGTCAAGGCTGGAATGAGCTCTCCTATGAGGCTCTCCTTTTTAAACCCTCCGTCTCCGTTCGAAATTTCGCCCCATCCTTTTGTAGTTCCGTCCCTTCCATATGAATTGTATTGCCAATTGCATTTGCACATGTTTCTATGTATATACTCTATTGAAATTATATATTTATGAATTAATTATTTTTATGTGATTATATATTTATGAATTAATTAACCCTTTTTAACCGTTTTTTAACTGTTTTTAACCCCATCATTGCCGAATTAGATTCTTTTTAAAAACTAAAAATGCCCAATATAGAAAATGAAGTTTTTAATGTATTTTAAATTAGATTTTTAACCCCATCATTGCCGAATTAGATTTTTTAACGTAAAAAATGCCAAATATATAGATAATGAAGTTTTTTAATGTATTTTAAATTTGATTTTTAACCCTCATCATTGCCGAATTAGATTTTTTAACCGTAAAAATGCCAAATATATAGATAATGAAGTTTTTTTATGTATTTTAAATTAGATTTTTAACCCTATCACTGCCAAATTAGATTTTTTAACCCTAAAAATGCCAAATTATAGATAATGAAGTTTTTAATGTATTTTAAATTAGATTTTTAACTCCATCATTGCCGAATTAGATTTTTTAACCCTAAAAAATGCCACATATATAGATACTGAAGTTTTTAATGTATTTTAAATTAAATTAAAATTATCCCATAGTGATGAAACCAATTAGGGTCAGGACTATAGTTAGGGTTAGGGTTAAAATTATTTTAGGAGTTAGAATTAGGTTTAGGCAAGGGCTATAGTGGTTAGGGTTAGAGTTAAAGGTCAGGTCAAGGTTAGATTTAGGGTTGTCATAGATTAGGGTTGTAATAGAATTAGTAGAAGGGCTAAGGTTAGTTTAGCAAGGTTATAATAATTAGGTTTAGGCAAGGGTTATAGTGGTTAGGGTTAGAGTAAAGGTCAGGTCAAGGTTAGATTTAGGGTTGTCATAGATTAGGGTTGTAATAGAATTAGTAGAAGGGCTAAGGTTAGGTTTAGGCAAGGTTGTAATAATTAGGTTTAGGCAAGGGTTATAGTGGTTAGGGTTAGAGTAAAGGTCAGGTCAAGGTTAGATGTAGGGTTGTCATAGATTAGGGTTGTAATAGAATTAGTGTGAAGGGCTAAGATTAGGTTTACCAAGGGTAACGTTAGGGTTAGGACAAGAGTTTAGGATTAGGAATAGGGCAAAAAGTATAGTTAGGGTTTAGGGCCCGGTGTTGGGTAGGGGCTAGGTTTAGGGCTGTCGTCATTTGTATTTGACATTCAACCCAAAAGGTTCCTAGAACCCAACATGAAGATCCAATGCCTTTCCCTCTTTTTCCGTTCCCAATCCGTCCAGTTAATGTCCTTTTGAAGACCAGCCATTCGTACGGATGCTAAGCCATGATCCAAAAAATGTCTAACCAAAGGCGCGTGTCCACTTCTTTTTTGTTGGTAATGTGTATACCTGTTGTTGAACAATACGTGTGGACAAGGTGTTTTTCGTTTCTCCAACGTACTTGACACCACATTTAACACAATAAATGACATAAACACAATTTTTTGTTCTTGGACTAAAACCTTGTTCGATTTTAATCAAGTCTTTTCTCTATTATTTTTTATGAACTTCAATCTAGAGAACTGTGCGTCTAACTTCTGTGTCTTTTCTACCGCCAAAGACGGTAGCTTGGCTCGAACAAGAAGGTCGTTTAAATTTTTGTTCCTTCTGTAAGCCGATATAACTGTTGAGTTCGGAATTGTTTCTCCAGGTCCAAGGACCTCCTCAAAGTTAGTCTTAAGTTTTCTGTTAATCACCTTACTTGGCGAAGAAAAAGTCGTAATGAGAGGAATTAAATTTCCATGATCCCTTTCCTTGCTGATTGGAAAGGTCTTAAAACAGCGCCTCAAAAAGGGTCTAGAGTAGCCTCGTTTTCGTAAGGCCCTGAACAATACTCTCACTGCTTTTCTGAAATGCTCGTCACGTGTACAAATACGTTTAAACCTAAGGATTTGTGACCTTTACTATCCCTTTGAAGGTATGCGTTGGGTGAAAACTTTTTTTATGCAATAACGCATGTGTGTCTGTACATTTAAAGTAGACCCTAATATCCAATTTGGAATTAG
Source organism: Chelidonichthys spinosus (assembly GCA_029853015.1). Classification (NCBI taxonomy): domain Eukaryota; kingdom Metazoa; phylum Chordata; class Actinopteri; order Perciformes; family Triglidae; genus Chelidonichthys; species Chelidonichthys spinosus. The sequence goes on along the minus strand of CM056829.1, from coordinate 929 downwards.
TTAAGAAATCTTGTCCTTTGAAAACTGTAGTGTCTAAAAAATTAATTGATTGTTTGTCCAGTTCTGTTTTGAGTCTTATCGATGGATCATGGGAATTTAAGGCCTCCACAAACTCCTCAAATTCGTCTTTGGATCCCGTCCAGATTCCCCATATGTCATCTAAATACCGTAAATAAAATGCTGGTTTCTGTTTACATTTCAAAAACGCTTTTTCCTCCCAGTCGGCCATGAAAATGTTGGCATAGGCCGGGGCAAACTTCTTGCCCATAGCCGTCCCTTTGATCTGTAAATAATATTTGTTGTTAAACATAAAATCATTTCGGGTTAAATTAATCTCTAAAAGTTTCAAGAGTTCTGCGTCGGGCCGCTTTGGGTCAGGGTATTTCTCAAATATATTTTTCACACATTGAATGCCAGCTTCAATTGGAATGTTGGTATAAAGACTTTCCACGTCCATGGAGAAAAAATAGTAGTCTGACGGAATCCTTATATTTTTGACTAGTTCAATGAAATGATATGTGTCTCTGACATAGGCAGGGTGTTTGGTAGACAAGGGATTTAAATAATAGTCCAGGAATTCGGCCGTGAAATACGTCTCGCTACCACAATCCGAAACTATCGGTCTTCCCGGGGGAATTTCATATGGAATTGTCCATTTTTCCGGACTTTTATGAATTTTAGGTAGAATATAGAATCTCCTTTCTCTTGGTTGTAAGTTCCCGATTAAATATTGTCTCTGTTTCGAATTAATGAATTTAGTCTTTTTTAGCGTGTCAACAATTTTAGCAACCATGGGGACAGTATCCATGTAAATAGGTTTTTCCAATTGTTTGTAATATTCTGCATCATTTAACTGTCGTTCCACCTCTAGTACATATTGATCTCTACTCAGGATTACAATCGCTGAGCCCTTGTCAGCTGGCTTAATG